>WEKY01052149.1:54657-125754 GCA_013390045.1 Picathartes gymnocephalus | reverse complement strand
TTTTTTTTTTTTTTGTAAATGCTGTAGGAGTTCAGATTCTCAAGAAATGTCCCACATCATTCAACTATCACATGTGTAGTCAGTAAAATATTTATTCTAGAGGTAAACCAAAGACATTCCCTAGTGTTTGAGATTTCTTCAGTGATTATCTTGTCCGTAAAATGGTAGTGAAACTGGTAGAACCTCAGAGTGACAGATGCTTTCTTTTGTTTTGCATAAAGGCCATAAAATACAGTTCAGTTCCTACTGCCAGGACATCCCAAGTTGCTTTGACAAGGGAAAGTTGTTAAGGAGAACTTCTTACAATGTCAGTGCGATGTTGGTGGCATAAATGCATCTTCAGGAGAGCACCTTAACGGGGGTTGGGATCAGTGTTATGAAAATAACATGGAAGTATTGAATCTGCTGATGTGAATTCTTCTGTTTGCTGCTCTTCTAAAAACAGTCTTTAAGGACAACCACAAAGAATATTGAAGCAACCGTTTTCTTCCTAAGGCTTGAAAAAAAGCATAGGCATACATAGGTATGTATTTTCATTTCTGTTCCTGGAAGTTACTGGATTTGGAGGAAACAGAGAATATAAATTGAGGTAATAAAAATTATAGAACATATTTTACTTTGATTTGGTGGGACATGATATTTTATTTTTTGGTCTTCTGGATTCTCTCTGTGGGATCCCTCCCCTTCTGTTGGACCTTTGAATCTCTTTAGCGAAGCATGATACATTGGTTTTTTTCTTCTCATAAAGAACTGAGTATTTGCATGTTAAGCAGACATCCTGCTGAACTTGAGGTGCTGAGATAGCAAAATCATCATCTAGGCAGGCTGTATCAAGGTGGTGTTCAGATGGTAAATCTGCTGTCTTTCATGGACATTTTTTTTAAGTGTGAGATTGTGGGGGTTTTTTGTTGGTTTGTTTTAACATAAACCTTTTCCTTCCAAGGCTGGCATGGTACTTCAGTACTGAAAAGGAAAAATAGTATGGCAAGGGAGAAGAAAGCCTTTAAAATGGTTTCTGTTATTCTGAACACTGCAGATATGTTCTGTTGAATTTATGATGAAAACCTTATTTTCCTTCTTCCAGGCACTGTAATTCAAGGCTTAAAAGCAGTGGGCTTTGTTTGTCACCTCCCCTGCACCCCATCTTTTAGCTCTGCTTATCTTTCCATTATAAAACCAGCTTTGACTTTTGGTTGGAAATGTGCATAGCCGTGGTTGTACAGGGTCTCCTTTAGCTGGGCTTGCTTTTACCTGGTTACCTTGCTGCTTGTGTTGTGCTTAGAATCTTACCTTTAATGGAAGTGACTGTTGCTCAAAGCATTACAAAAACATCTCAGTTCTCACCAGTAAGGCTGAGGTGTAGCCCACTGTCGAGCTTTCAGTTTAGAAATGCTAATGATAATATGGCAGGGGACAATGTTTTGGTTTTCCTCTCTAACAGCGTGTACCTTCCAAGGCTAGTGGTTAAGTAAGTTTAATGTCTGTGAGTGGTGTGTACTAGGGAGACACAGAGGGTATCAGAGACTGCCTTTGTCACACACCTAAGAAGCACCATGGAAAAAATCTCCCTTTGGGCAAAGGGGCTGATTACTGAAAATATTTCAATTGAATTTGTAATTGAATTACGTCAAACCAGAAAAATAATCCAGTCGATGTCTGTACAGATCTTACACAAGTGGGAAGTCTTTGTATATGTGTCTGTTTTGAGAGCTGGAAAAGGAGGAGGAACAGATACATCCATGTTTTTTCAAACATACAAGATAAATACATGTGAATTTAAATTTTGGCTTGCATGTTGCTATTTTGTAATGATCTTTTCCTTCATTTATTCACTAAGGCTCTGCTTCTGTTTTTCTTATTAGGATGACAATTCTGGCAGTCTTGCGTCAATATCTGCTCTCAGTCTATTAAACACAGGGGTATGAAATTTAATATATACTTTTTTAAGTTGTATTTGATGCCATGCATGGGACTGTGTAGCACTCATTAAAATAGAACAAACATCACATTTTCACAGTAGCATGAATATTTTATGGCAGTAACCATCAACTCATTAAAAACCATTAGTAAAATAAACACATTTCACACATGAATCTCACTAACAACTTGAAGTGATAGTGTTACTGTTTGCATTGCATGTTCTTGAATATCAAGAAATAGGTAATCATACAGCTTGACAGTAACTTACTTTCTATGTTTGCTGTGCCTCACTGTTCAATGGTAAAAGTTGTTCAAATGCTTAATTTGTTATACTTTTGAATATTAATTAATTAGAAAATTGATATACTACAGTCTTCTTTCTTTCACTAAGCCACACAAGCTATTAACAGTGGCACTTCATGAACTCCAGATGCTTTTAATTACTGTTTCCAGTGTGAAATTGGAAACATAAAAAAGCATAGCTATTGAAACTTTTGTTATATTTTACGTTATCTATTTGCTGTGACTGGGATCCTTCTGAAATTGCGCATGCCCATTACTTTGTAAACTTTTTATGTAATTCTGCACTATAGGTTAAACATGAATAATACAGATTGACTTTTTATTCAGTGGAACTGTGAAACAGCAGTCATGTTAACTGCTGGTTGATTCTGATGCCTGTGGTTCACATTACATGGCCTGGCCACTCTCAGCATGTCTTTATTGCACCCAGGCCCGGTGGCTTCTTGTAAACAAAAGAAGATGAAACTTGATGCACCTTTTTAAATATACAATTGAGGAAAAAATACAGCAAACAAAGAATTGAAGGTGGATGGCATTAACTTTGGGAGATTGACCTAGAAACTCTTAAGTGTCTGTTTGGTTGTCCTTTCGTACTGTGTAAAGATTAGTATTTTTTTTTCTCCATCAGTACATCTGTTCTTTCTATTTCACCTGCAAATTAGGCAAGAATGTACTGTTCTGCCTGTCCTGGCAGCATCTGGAATTATGTCTGGGAAAATGTCTAGTTTATGACTCACAGAATTTTTCAGTGACATCTAGTCTTGCTATAAACACTTCTCATTTATAATCACCTTGTAGGCAGTGCTAGCTTAGCAATTTTAACAGTTAACCTGGAGGCAGCATGCATGCTAATGTAGGATTATTCATTAGCAGAAATTCTTCTTACATGGGTGCACTCCTAGGTGATTCTATTAATGCTTCTATTCTTGGATGATCCACCCTGATTCAAATGAAGGCATATAATCTTTCTGATTATATATCTAGTACAACATCATGAAAATAATCATATAGATGTTTCATAGACCCATCTGCTCCAGTCACGTGTGTGTAGAAGTGAGAGAGGTTTAAAACCATTTGCAAAATATGTGGCAATCCCCATTCTGTATCCTCAGCAGAAGTCACAGTTGATTGAATAAAATCTGTTTTAGTATCAGACTTAGCATTAGAGAGAAGAAAGCCTGTTAGAAGAAACTGTCATACACAGGATGTTTAATTGGAATATTAGTATACCTTGACATCTACTTTAAATAGAGGCAATCCTTATAATTATAGGGGAAGTTTGTTCAGTGTTGCATCCTTTAGTTGCATAAATTCTCTACATATCAAATGCCTTTCTCCTCCAGCATACCTATAGCATAATTGGATGTGTGGTGTTTTGTCTGTATAATTGGTACTGTGAGAACTTCCACAGTCCTTGTAACCAAAGGCTTTTATCACTCCTTCCCAGGAATTCAACTTTTGTTGTTGGATCATAAATAAATCAAACTTAATTCCAGATTCATGTTAAATTTTATTGTTGGTATTTATTTCTTTACAACTGTATAGTTTGGGTCTGTTGAAGCAAGTTTGTCTTCTAACACTGAATCCCTGTGTTCACACTTAGCTAAATACTTTATCCCCTCAAGCATACCTTGCTTCAGGTCTACTAATGCTTTTGGAATCCTGCAATGCAGCTGGTTTTCCTTTCTGTAAGGTCGTTGGCTTAAGTATTGGAAGAGGCTGTAAGCAGTTACTTACATGTTGCACAGAGCAATCCAGTGCTGTTTAGAGGTATCGAAAATTACTCTCAGTGCTCTGACTGTCCTTTATGGTACTACAGCAGAAGGATGAATGAAACTTCAGACCTGCATGTTTTCCATGTAGAAAACAAAAAGGTGCAGGCATTAAAGACCTCTGTGGGTTTAATTACTTTCATTTAGAACATCAGGACTTTTTTTTTGTTTTCTTTGCTGTGGTGGTAACAGGGGGTGGCTTTGTTTGGGTTTGTGGTTTTTGGGTGGAGTTTTTCGTTGTTTTAAGGAGATACTATTTGAGATATCTTCTTAAACAAATACAGTTTATAAGCAAAAGACATTTTCCCAGCCCCAGTTACCTGTCTGTAGGTTAATAGGCTTATCTGTATCTCTGCAGGAATAAATAGCAGAAATGCAAGTCCCTCCACATATCAAAGCACACTTAAGTATATTGCCACAGTGTTTTTCAGGAAAAACACGCTTTTAGCTTGTTACCACGTTAATTATTGGCTGTGGATAAGAGGATGCAGTTCCAGACTTAGTAATAAGATAACTGGTTTTACTTTCTATTAAAGCTGAAATTTGTTTTTCTTTATTTTGGAATTGTGAAGTGTTTTGGAATTTTCAATAAATGCCTGATACGTTGCAATAAAGATTTTTTTTAAAATAACCTTCTGTAAGTTTGTGAAACCATACATGTGACATTTCCAAAATAATTTTTTTATGTATGCAGATTTTACGTAGTCTTGAATCTTAGCTGTAAACTGTTCTATCTTCTGGCACATGCCCTGCAGCTTAAGCATTTGATAAGACATTTGACTTTAACCTGTATTTTTACTTTGTTACAGGAGAGTATTAGCTCACATCTTTCAAAGTGAAATTTCATGTCAGCTCAAGCTTTTTAGATTCTGCATCAAATGCACTGTTAAGGATATTGGATTCTTTACATTTAGTCATACAAAGTGTTCCAGAAAAAAATGGATGCTTTATTTGCATAAGTTCTCTACACATCTGATGGTTGTGGGATCTAATCTTCAAATAAGTTTCCTAGAGCACAGGGTTCTTGAGGAAAAAGTATCTTCCTTTGGAAGGTTCTGATACTTAGGAATGTATTTCAGTTTGGGGAATGTGCAGCCGTGACAGTTTGAACCTGAGGCTATTTTGGTCTCTGTTTTGACTCTTTCTAGTAACACAGTTTTTCTTCTCTGCCCATGTGATCTCTTTACAAAACCCAACTGTTCATGATGAGTACTTACTTTCAGAAACATAGCTGGATGATGAGTTCTGCCTTTTGTGAAAATCTCTGTTCAAGAATTTTTAATTTTTGTTTTTTCCTTCTCTGTTGCTTTGGAAATAGTGTATGAGTTCTTAGCACAGGTGATAGCTGGAAGCACTAGCATTGTTCACATGTATTGCTTGTATTAAAAAAGGTAAGGGCAGCTTTGTTTCTGATGTACATCTTGCAAATGTACTGGAGTGTCCTGAGGTTTACAGCATGACAGGAGTACTGATGGATGTTATTTCTGTTTTTAAGTGGAATGAAGTAATTTTAGGCTTGAGAATGTGTGTATTCATTCATATGGTGAGCATTGATTTTTTGATTTTTCTTGTGCTTGTGTGAATTACAACAGAACTCTACCAGTCCTGTGTCCAGTTGTTCAAGGTACTTGTTTCAATGTGCTGAATGGTGTTGATGCATATTATTCCATTAATTTGGCAGTAAATTTTTATTTACAGAGGCTAAGAAGAAGGGGATGTGAGATTTGAGGTTTTCATCTGGCTCTGTTTAGCTTTTTTTCTAAAGATTGTGTTATATTTGTTTTGTTGAGTTGCTGTTGTGGTAAAAGGATTAGAATTCTTTCTTCCTCAGAATCTTGTGTGTATTGAAGGTAGTTAAATATTTCTTTCTAAGCAGATTGCATGTTTTAACCTTGGAGAAAGGAAATTATATGAAACAGACTTGTAATGATAAGTACTGGTATATTGTCACTGAGTAAAGTGTAGGTGGTTCTGGTTAATGTGAATGTGATAGTGTTGCTAAAGGCCTCAGGAATGTGAAGTGGATCTTGCGGGCTAGAATCAAGAGGAAGAAATGGAAAGAGACACATGTTCTTGATTAGTCGTCTTTGTTGTTAGTGGGGCTTTTTTTTTTATTGTCAACTTTACATATTACTTAAATATACTTGTGCAGTAGCTAGGCTGGGAAGATTATGCAGATTTCTTTACTAACTGATCCTGGTATGCTCAACTGTAATACTGAACTAGAATAGATCAAAGATTAAGCTGATACCAGAAACTACTTTCTCATTCATCTTTACTTAGCAGTCCTAGAAAGCTGCACTGTTGCTATCAGCAATTTCAACTTGTAGTGTTTGCTACTTGCTGTCTTATTAAGTAGTCTTAAAAATATTTAATATTAAATTATTTATGCATTAAGTAATATCATGCTTAGAAATTTGGAGTGAGGCGGAAAGCTGAAATTTAATTTTTATCAATAATGTTGTTTAGGAATATGAAGCACGGACAGGAAGAATGTATAAACCTCCACTCCCATCAGCAAGACGTAAAAATATTGAATTTGAACCACTTTCAACTACTGCTTTGATTCTGGAGGATCGACCAGCGTAAGTATGATTCTGCTGTGCAACTGAAGGACTGAATTTTAGATACGTTTCTGATGAGCTAAAATTCACAAGTTCTATGTGAAATAATCATTGGATTATTCTGTCCAATGTAATAGCCTAACAAATACTTCCAGAAGAACCTTTAAGTGTATTACAGTCTATATGAGGAATTCTTTCTCACTGTAATGGAGCCACCAGTCTGTTATAAGCTGTATATCACAGCTGTCTGTGACCGTGCTCTGGGCATCCTCAAAGTCTTCAGAAATTTCCTTGATTGATTTCTTCACTGCTTTTTCAGTGTGTACTTCCTTCTCCCCTGTCCTCCTTTCCCCCATTTTGGAAACTTAAAAAAAAAAAACCCTTTAGGTAGGTAATACCTAAAAGTGCAGCTGAAGGCAAGGAAAGAGCAGATGAAGATGTAACAAAACCCACATTAAGTACAAATAAGAATAGTAATGAAAAATGGGTAATAAATTGGTCAGTATTTTCAGCTAGTCTTCAGCAGTTTGAAGGAAAGGACCTGCTGACAAGGAACATGAGCTTGAGAAAAACAAATGGAGCAATGCTTTCAAACTGCACCATGAAAACGCTAGTGATGGCACTGTTAAATGTTTGCTCTAATCACTTCCAATTAGGAAATGGAAAATAGAACATATTGGTGTTTCTTTCCATATTCTCTCTAGGGGTATATAAGATCATTCCATGCTAAGACACTGAATGGAATTATGGATTGCTATGAGTATTTGTTTTCATATATGTGTTATTTCTTTTACTGTATGGTAGAAAGTAAGATATGCAATAACTAGATTGCTGATGTTTTTCTTTACTTTCATAGTATTACAATTCACAAGCTAGGATAAATATGTTTTTACAAATGACACTTGTTTCAAATTGGAATGCCATCTCAAGCGTGTAATGTGTTGCCATAGTCTAACCTTTGAAAATATATTCTGCTCTCACTGCCATTGAAAATATTGATAGATGATTTTGTCTGCTTGTATCAGAGGAGGCAGAAAACTTTTTTTATATTAAAATGACAAAACTGTTTTCTCTTTATTTTGGACTGAAGTAGACTAGAGGTTAGGTAAGAGGCTGAGACCAAACACGGTGTTCTAATTTGCTTTGAAGTGAGTCTCCTTGGTCAAGAGGAAGTGTGTTTGGCAATTAGGGGATCATTATGCAGCCGAAAAACAAACACATTTTTATCTCGTGAACTTTTAGACTGCGCCGAGCTTCCTTAGCTTTAGCTCTGACATCAGTGGTGATCTGTCCTTTCTTCCTTTGGGAAAGCTATCTTCTTTTGTGAGAGTTTTAAAGGGTTAACTACAATGATTAAAAACCTTTACCTTTTATTGAAAATACATCTTGGATTTCAGGTATATTTAATGATTAAAATACACATGGGCCGAAATGCATTGGATTAAATAACTGTATGGTATATCAGCATTTCCCTTTTGTCTCTCATTTGAGCATCATTCCACGTGTTCAGCAAATTTAATAACCTTACTTTGGGGGAAGCTCTAGGAGAACTAAAAAACAGGAGCAGAAAATATCTAGTAGTTCTCTACAGCGGTTACTGGAACAGTGGCAGTGTGACAACCCCAGAGATTACCTTAGAGAGAAACCGAATTTAGTCCTGTTCTGAAATGGTCCAGAATGTCATTTGTGTGTATTGAATTCAGGAACAACTTGTTTTCAGAAATCTTCCTGCCAAATCAGTGGAGGAGGCTTTACGTCATCGACAAGAATACGATGAGATGGTGGCAGAAGCAAAAAAACGAGGTATGTTAACTGCCAATAATCACTGTAATTCCTCTCAACTCTGCAGCAAAAATGAAGTAAATCCTGGCTTGTAGGCAAGTGGGTGCATTAAAGAACCTCTTGTTCAATATCTGGGTTATTCTCTGGTGCATAGGGGCATGCAGTTTAAAACAGAACTCAGTTATCAGTTTGTTATTCTGCTACAATGAGTGTGGCTAGGTTCAGAATGCAACTTAACCTTTCATTTACTTTTTAAGGAAAAGCTTAATTTTTTTAAAGATACTTGTGTAATGTGGTCACATAGAAACTTTCTGGGGACTTGAACTCTTTTTTCAAGCTGTGTTGCTGCAGTTGCCACCAAGAGCCAAAGTATAATAAAGGTGACTGCTTAAAGATCTGGTTTCTTAAGAATTTCAGATCAATTTCAACGTGGAGAGAGATGAAAACTTTGGGGTTATTTTCCAATCAGCTTTACCTGTGTGAACCTTTTTACTCCCACTAGACATGATAAATTTAAAAAACAGATCTGTAGCATCTGGTACTGTGTCAATCTATGAATAGTTGTTGAAAGGACTTTTGTAGTCTTGTGCCTAGTATTCAGGGAATAAGCTATTTTAAGAATCTGTGCTGCATGTTTTACTTGGGCTGTTGCCAGAGATACAGGCTTCTGAGCTGATTGATCCTCTATGGATCCGTGGCAGCTTACTTTGAAAGATGCAATAAGAAATCCAAGGCATTTGACAATGCATTTCACTCTGCTCCTGTGGTGTGTATCTTGTAAGTCATGATCTGTGGTCTGTGTTCTTTAGTAACAGCATCTTCGGAGGTTCAGCCATGTATGGTGTTTTCATGTGTATGCCCTGGTTTATTAACTGTTGCTACACACCCAAAGCTTCAGTAAAAACTTGATGAAGCTGATGAGCCATATCTGTTTACCAGGGAGGGCATGCTTACTCTCTTGATGTGTCTAATGCATGCTTAAATAGAAAATGTCTTGCAATTTCACAGTGGTTCTAAGTGATGTCAGGAGAGCACTGTTCTGTCCTTCTTTTAGCCTTTTTAATAAGAGGAATCTACAAATGATCTTTTTTTAACAGAAGGCAGGATATTGTTCTCTTGTTCAGCATTGTGACTGTCTTAGGTCTTTAGGTCCTGTTTCCAGAAAAGAAAATACAGAATCCTTTTAGGTGGAAGCTTCAGTAAAATTTGAATAGTTTTAAAATGGATGTAGAATTGCGCTTTTAAATAATAACATTATCCATAAATATTGCTGATTAGTCTAAGTAATAAATAAGGCTCAGATAGAATATGGTATGAAAATCATGAGAGGAAAAAGAGCGCTGATGATGTGCTTGCTTTTTGGTCATCCTGTGTACTGCAGAAGAGAATTCTCTGAGTTTTCTAGCCTGATTTTTACTTGTCTAAATCACTGTATTTGAACAACTTAGCTTAAATTAAAAAATGTCCAGAGAAATACACCTACAATCAACAGAAATTGTACATGCAACTGTAATTTACCCTCGATCTTTTAGACATCTAAATACTTGGGTAATAGCTGAATAATTTACCTAATAATTTGTATCCACTAATACAGAATTATTAACATGTTATACCTAACAGAAATTAAAGAAGCACATAAAAGGAAAAAAATAATGAGAGAGCGTTTCAAGCAAGAAGAGAATATCGCTAGTGCTATGGTGATTTGGGTCAATGAAATACTACCTAACTGGGAAGGCATGTAAGTAAAGTTCTACTGTGTATGAGGCAAGCGTGGCTCGTTTCTCCTCTGGAAACTGAGGACCCACATACCTTATTTTCCTTTTCTGTGTTGTCAAGAAGTCAGTTTTTGTTGCCATGATATAGTGTGAGGTCATTACTGAGCAACATGAAATGTGCTTTCTGGGAGCTGAATGTTTTGGGGTTTTTAACAGGGCTTTAGCATCAACAGAGATCCTTGAATATTGATTTGTAAATAGTATGTTGTTTTGCTTGTAAATTGCCCAGTGGTTTTTAGAAAACAAGATGTGCAATATGTGCCTTCTTTTTTTTCTGCTTCTCTCTGCTTCCATATATTAGGCGTGCTACCCGAAGAGTTCGAGAGCTGTGGTGGCAGGGGTTGCCCCCAAGTGTACGTGGGAAGGTTTGGAGTCTAGCTGTGGGAAATGAATTAAACATCACTCCTGGTATGTTCCTAACAGATCATTTGTTAATGCTAAATTAAATTGGTCATTTTCAAAGAAAAATTTAATATTTGTTTAAAAAATATAGAAATCAGGGTATATTTCTTTCTGAAGAAATGTATTTTGCAAGGTGAGGAACAATTGTGTTTTACAGTTAGACATCGTAACCTCATAAATTATGGCAACAAGGTTCAAGACCTGCTTACAAAAACATTTAGTGTTATAAGAATTAAGGAATTTTCTTCCTCCCAGATTTTATGTTTTAAATTGAGAATTTGTAGCTTTGCTTTCTTAACGGGGTGAAAAGGGGAATTGCTTTATTTCATAACTAATGATGGATGAATTGTAAGCATTCTATTCACAAAAATAGAAATCTGAATTATGTAAGGCTTGATTTCCCTGTCATAATTAGCATGTTCACCACAGCAGAAAGCACAATACAGTGCACACTATAAAACTGTGTATAGTGGTAACCATCTAACAGTCTCCTCCAGCCCCCAGTGATGACACCAAGTAACCAAAGGCAAGAATACTTAGCATGCTTTTGTCTTGGATGGGCTCTTTTTTTACTGCTTCCTTTTTTGTTATTGGTTTTGTTTTGCTTTCTTGCAGAACTTTATGAAATCTTCTTGTCGAGAGCTAAGGAACGATGGAAAAGCTTCAGTGAGACAACTTCTGAGAATGACATAGAAGGTGAGATCTCCTGAGTGCTCAACAACCTCCTATTCACTTTTACAAACCCAGCAAATCTCACAAGTTCCTCTGAAATTGCAGCATTAAGAACACTTGACAAAAGTTCTCTAAGTCATTCCCTACTTAAGTGTTTGGTGTCTTATAACAAGTCAGCGAGCGAGGGGCTTGGCAGTACTTACTGTATCAATAAAAGACACATTAAAATATTGCATGTCCTACTTCCAAAATAATGTTTTCCTCTGAAATATAAAGACTCAGCTCTCATGAAAATATTAGATGAAATACAACGAGAAGAAGTAGGAAACTAGATTACAATACATGCTCTTGCTTAGCTCTCCTTAGATTGGTTCTCCTTAGCTATTCCTTCCATGATTTTGGGAAAGAAAAAAAATATCCTCTTTTTTTTGGTTCTGAAATGGAGAGGTCAAAAATATAAAACATGATACATTTCAGATCTCCCTTGTATTTCCTTGCCTACCCAGATGGCCTTTCCTCCCAAATCTATTAAGTGGGGGTGTTAGCACTCTTGTGTGTAGAATGCAGTTTTTTCACTGGCATATGGCAGTCTCCTGTGGATGTTCTTTCTGTTAAAATAGTATCAGTGATGTTTTTAATGTTGGATGTATCTTTGTTATAAAGGTTAACTCTTTGTGCTGTTGATAGATATTTTTTTAAAATGCTGCCCTGTGATAGTGTCTTTTCCGTTACTTTAGTTGTTTGCACTTGCCATAGCCGGTCCTAATTGCCGACTTTGACTGCAAATTATTTGGGCCCTCCTTAGGGATACCCCTGTGAGTCATGTGAAGGTTGTCTTGAGACAAGCAGTTTATAAAAAATTCTATGTGTACATGACTGTAAATATGCTTATCCTTGGAAAACATGTTTGCAATGCCCCTTGGTCTGTGGGGTGGTGGTTTGCTTGTTCTTTTATTGTGGGGGTGTGGGGGAAACCTTAGGTAATCTGATTTTTTTGGAGAGGTAATCGTTCTGGATGGGAATGAAGGGAGAAGGGGCTGTTTTAATTGTGCCAGATGTCCTGGGAAATGTAGTAATAAGGGAAAACTGAAGAGTGATAGAATTTTCATCACTGGTTGAAAAGCAAGCAACCTGACAGTGCTTATTACTAATCTTTGGTAGCAAAGTTTGGAAGACCAACTATCATAGTTTTAGGAAAGATGGGAATGAAATGCTGCTTTCCAGGCTCCAGCAGAGCAGGTTCTGTTTGGCCTGTTCATCAAATTGTCATCTTCTGCGTTCCAGTTGGAAATCTTGTCTGATTTAAACCCTCTGAAAGAGCCTTTTCCCCAAGTGCTACTTGTCTTTTTCCCCACATTAACTCTAGTGTTTGTATCATGTCCCTATGGAGAGGATTGAACAGAGATAATTCAACGGGCAGCAGAATTTCTTCTGGAGGTTCTTGAGTGAAGTTTGTAGAATTTATCAGCTTTAATGAGTGTTGGTTTTGCTTGCAGATGCAGGTGCATCTGTTGCTGATCGTGAGGCCAGTCTGGAGCTAATTAAGTTGGATATATCACGCACATTTCCATCCCTGTATATTTTCCAGAAGGTGAGATGCCTTTAACTTTAGTTATGACAACTTTAAAATTCTGAAGTTAAACAAGAAACATAACTGGCCAAATATGTAATAGTTTGTAGAAGTTTTTTGGACCTTTTTAATGTTTTTAAATGAGAATAAAGTAGAGACACTCAATGATGGGCTATAAGAGCGTTTTTTTTCCTTGAAAAATTGCATGAGATTCCTATTAATGATTATGGAACTAAGGGCAAAAATGACAATATTCTCACTGCTACAGAAGTCTTGATGCATTCTGGTGCACCTTTTCAGGCTTTATGATTTTTATACAGCTATAATATGTGCATATGTGTATATAAAATAACATGCAATATCATAATACAGTAACTTGTGCTACTAAGAATTAAAATGTCCATTGTTGCTGAAAAGGAAAGACCAACCTTGGATCTGTACCAGATAGCCTCATTTTTTATTATGTATTGATTTCCACTGAATTATTTAATGGGATTATTGTTACTTTTCTTTTAACATCTCAAAAGCCTTTGTGGTAATGCTTGGAGTAAAAAATTGTTTTATTCTAGATGTGAATATAGCAACAATTCCCTGGCTCACTTGCATCTTAAAGTATCACCTTGTTCCTTTCCTGTATTTTTATTACGATTTTGAAAATTTTTTTTTCTTCTTCAACCCTCTCCTCTTATTAGGGTGGTCCTTATCATGATCTCCTGCATAGTGTTTTAGGAGCATATACATGTTACAGACCGGATGTGGGATATGTAAGTATTTGCTGTAAAATGTTTATAACATGGCAAGTAAGCTTAAAATGTCATGTACTAAAGTATACCTAATAAACAGGTGTTCTAAACTTAATTATTTTTTAAATGCTAGTAGAATTAAACTTTGACAGTTATTTCATAGCAGTCACAATGATGGTTGTTCTTAGAGACAATTAAATAGCTGAAAATGTACTGAATGTCAGTGAGGAGTATATTATCTGGCATGGAAAATTTTAAATGGATGTGTTCACAAGACATTATAGTTCTGACAGAGTATCCACAGGGAAAAAACCCATAAGACATTAGTGGACTGGCAGTTAGAACCTCATTTTTCTGTCTTACTGTTGCCTCCCCTGTTGCCATTTCCATAGTGATACTCCTTGTTTTACTACTGCACATACTAAAATCCAGAAACTCCTTCTTAGTGTCTTGATGACACAGAATAATCACTCCCTCTGAGTTCAGTGAAGAAAAGACAGGTTTCAGCAAACATTACTGTGTTTAAAAGCAAGCAAAAAAACCCTATTAAAAAACTGTCAAAACCCCCTGAACACACCAACTAAACCTAACCTCTCTCTGAATGGTGTCAGTTTACAGAAGTATTTAAATAACGAACAATAATAAAGATAAATGTTTCTTTTTTCCTGAGGGTATCTAGGAACATACTTCACAAGCTCTAATGCTTCGGGGCTCAAAAACACTTGAAAAGTTTTAAGTCTCATCCATGCAACAAAGCATTATTTAGCACAGGGTGTGTCTTCCTCTCTAAATCAGATATGCTTCGGACTCTGCATAAATAACTAGTTGGTTTTTCATGTTCAAATGTTTTTAGGCCTGAATTCTGTCATCTGTGACCTCATTTTTGGAGACTCTCTCATATTTTTAAGTGAGATTCCAAGCTCTGCAGGTTCTGAGACTGCTTGTTCCCAGGGTGGAGTTTCAAAAGGCAAATAAGTAATTTTTCATGGAAAAGTCTTCTCTTTTCCATTAGAAATACAGCTAGTCTTGATATTTCTTATCACATTTTTTAATGTTAATATGGCAGTAAATGTAATGTCATCTTATTTCCACACCTATTTATCCCTCAGAAATGGAAAGTTGATAGACTATTTCTGATGCATATCAGTACTCTTTTCCCTAGTTGGTTAAAATGCTGAGTGCATGTTTTTTTTTCAATGAGAAACAGGCAGCATGAATGTTTAGGGACAGTGGAATAAAGATAATTGCAATTGAAATTGGTAGAATTATTGTTAGCATAATGGGTATTTAGATCATCACTTAACTATAAGAATCATGCTCTTCACTTTTATTGCAGGCTAAAGTGTTTTTGGGAGAGTAATGGTGGAAAAATGAAAACTTGCATTGCAGCTAACCACCTAGAGGTTATTTTATATATGTGAAAAAGTATGGTTTGGCAAGTGGAAAGACATGTATTGACTGTTCTGAAACAGAATTTTGTCTCAGTTCCAACGTATCTGGGTCTAAGCTGTCCCATATGTGAAGTTTTTCTCCATGACTGCTTTTCCCATAATTAAACAATGAACTTGAGGCCAGGTTTTGTCTCTCATGAGCTCTGCATTCACCCTGTGTGGTTTTAACTTTCTTGTATTTCAAGTCCTGAGGACTTGTGGTCATGAGGCCTCCCAGAGTGTCTGAACTGCTGAAATCAAATTGATTGCATGCATAAAAATAACTTGTCCATGTTGTGTCTATTCATCTGGAAATGTTATGCAATGGTATTTGATAAATTGCAGATTGTAAATATTTCCATTTCCAAAGATGTAAGATGTACTGAACCTACTCACCTATATTTGCCCAATGCTTTTCCCACTTGAAGGTACAAGGGATGTCCTTCATTGCTGCTGTGCTCATTCTCAATCTGGAAGAGGCAGATGCTTTCATTGCCTTTGCTAACCTTCTAAACAAGCCATGCCAGCTGGCCTTTTTCCGTGTGGATCACAGCATGGTATGCACAGAGTTTTCTGGTTTGAACTGTAATGTTCTTTTGACTTGAAGCATAGTTGTTTTATTGATGACTTTCTTTTGTCCTGTTGAATAATGGAGAACTTCAACCTGTGATTACAAAACTGAGAATACCGGATACTAATCCATAAAACTCATTCTCATGTTTAGATTTGTCCTCTAGAAACATTTAATCATTTTACTTATCCCAAGGAGTCACATTGTGCCGTGTTGACATCCTCAGTTCTTGGTGGGGTTTGCGTTGGTTTACAACTGAACATTCTTTTGATGACTGCTTATGATGTGCTTTACTATCACTACAGATGCTGAAATACTTTGCAGCCTTTGAAGTATTTTTTGAAGAAAATCTTCCTAAATTGTTTCTTCATTTCAAATCATACAGTCTTACTCCAGACATATATTTGATAGACTGGTGAGTTCATAGAACACAGAAAACCTAACCTTCCAACTGTTGGAACACTTTCTATTTTGCTATAGGTCTTTCAACACTGGAAATAAAGCATAAAAAAGACATTCAGTAGGTCTTGTGAAATCATGATCTGTTTTGTGTAACTGCAGTTCCTCTGGCAGGCTTCAAGTTTTATTGAAAGGGATGTATTCAGTTAAAAAATGAGACAAAGAGGAGTTCTGTGTGTTCATTTTCTTGTTGTTGCAGTTGTGTGACATAAGTAGGGGAGAGGAGACCACTACACCATAGTAGTATGGTGTACTGTGATTCTAAGTGACTTGATGAGATGAGCATAGTCAGATACTGAAGGAAGTATGACTATAGGAATAGAGACTTTAAAGCAGAGAGAGGATGAAATTTAGGACCTGGTTTGGGAAGTGATAAACTTGAAAATACAGTGAACAATTTGAAGTAACAGATTTTCTAAAGCAGAGAGTAGCAAGCTCTGTGTGTGTCTGTAATGGAAGGTAGTAGTGCAGGCACCCTTGAAGTGTGGTAGTGCTGTCAAAGACAGAATATCTGTTTCTGTGTATAAGGATGAGCTTCATCTAGAATTATTAGGTTTTTGTGATTTTTAATGTGAACAAGTTCAAAAAGGTATCACAGAAATGTAGCTATTGATTTATCATTAGTATGTTAGTGGGATGCAGCCCTCTATTGAGATGAGTTGTGGCTTTAGATTTAGTTTAGGAAACAAATGATGAACAGAGCTGTTAAACTGTATGGCTTAAATAGGAAAGGTTAAGTTACACAGTTATGATCTTTGTTGCTTAAGTTCTTATGTGTGTATAATACTCTCTTTGAGTATGAAGAGATTTGTCACTTCTTTAGCCAGAACTTTCTAAAGGAGATGGCATTCAAATGGAGGATCTCCTGTGACATAAAAAGAGATGGGTTTCAGAGTACAAGTTCTGACTTAAAAAACTGGAGACTTGTGGATCATTGAAATAGGGGAAAAAATAAGAATGTATGAAATAAATTGTCATCTGCTTACTCTGAACTAATGTAGCTGAGATTTAAAGGAGGTTGTCTTTTCATTTTTCTGAAATAAGTTATAACAGTTCCTTTTTGTTTTTTACTCATTTGTAGGATTTTTACACTCTACAGCAAGTCATTACCACTTGATCTGGCCTGTCGTGTCTGGGATGTTTTCTGTAGAGATGGAGAAGAATTTTTGTTTAGGACAGGATTAGGAATCCTTCGGTTATATGAAGATATTCTCCTACAGATGGACTTTATTCATATAGCACAGTTTCTAACAAAACTTCCAGAAGATATTACATCAGAAAAGCTTTTTAGTTGTATTGCAGCTATTCAGATGCAGAATAGTAACAAAAAATGGGCACAGGTGAGTTTCTTGGAGATATATATCAAATCAGACATGTCAGCACATGAATACATGGGGCACTTCTCTTCATGACTATTTTATGCTACTTGTCTGACTCTTGAGCAATCGGCACTTCCTTTCTAGTGTCTCATGCTAGAAATCAATCTCCATGCTACTATTGTGGTGGTTAGTATTAATATTGTTATAACACTGGCAGTCTTCCTACTCATTAAATAATTTACTTTTCCAGGTGTTTGCCTCACTGATGAAGGACAACAAAGAAGGGGACAAGAACCATAGCCCAGCACCGAAAAGCTAATGTGGAGGTCAACTGGAAATGTGGAAAACCACTTGATGACAAAGAAGTCTTCACATCAGTTCTATGTGGAAAAAGCACTATAGAAAATGTGAAAATGAGATGGAAAAAAGACACAGCTCTCAGTGGAGTAATGAACTGATGAAATCTTCACCCTTTTGCCAGTATTAGTTTTTGCCGTGGGAAGATCTGATTTCACACAGATTACTAAAACCTATGAAACTGAGAAGTGGGGAGTTCATATTTAATACTTTAAAAGAATCAGCTCAATGCAATAAACATTTGTAATAACTTCTGTTGGTACTTTAAAAAAATTTTGAGGCATAACTGTTTTTACAAATACCACAAAGGCACTTTTTGGAGGGGATGAGGGAAATGCTAAATCTTAAGGCCCCAAAACTGCTGTCCAAATGCTTTGGTACAAACATTACCTCCAAAATTAACGATTTGCAAGTATTGAGGACCAAATAAGGTGGTTTGGTATATTTATGTGCAAGGTGGTTAAGATTTGGGAAAGGGTATTGTCTTACTTACTTGTTTGGTTTTTTTTAAGTTGCAGCTTCATTCTTCAGTCTGGGCAAATGTAATTAACTCAGGAACTGTAGACGTATTGTGCCCAAACCTAGAGCAAAAATAATCTGAATTTTAACCGTGGTAAGATCAGGGCTGCTATTTTCACTTTACAGCTTTTGAAGCAAGTGGTGTTTAAGCATTTGTTTTTGTGTACTGGTTGTGGAGTAAATGGAGTGGGTATTCTGTGAATGGGTTTTGCCACCAGAAGTTTTATATTGTTGAGCCATTTCCAACTAAAAAATACTTGTATGTAATGGTGAACACTAGAAAATGACAAGGCTATCTATGGCTTTTGTTTTCTCAAAGAAGCAGCCACTTTTAACACTTGGAGATAATGCAGACACAGAATTGTTTTTGAAACTTTTTATTAGTGTGCAATACTGAAATCCAAAAAGCATCTGGTTTAGTGATACTTAATTATTTAACATCTTTTAACTGTGAGACATAAGGTCATACTGTATGTGTCACGGCAAATTATTTTCAAACATTTCCCATTCTTGAAGATACTGTACAACAACCTGTGGTTGTAGGGGACAGAAATTGAAAATGGATAGCACTGCAGGTGAAGAACACTTGCACTCTCTTGATCCATTTTTTGCTAATATTTAATGTAAATAAATTCCTTACATGTGGGTTTTTGTAACTGGTCCCTCTGGAAATCAAGTAAAATTTACCATTATGTATTTTTAAGTGCAGGAGGCTTCCAGTTGTCTGGTGTTTAAAAGCAGACTCTGCATAATCGGGGTAAAGATTTAGTGTGGTGTAACTTGCATTGCTATCTGGTTTAAAAACTACATATATGCTACTCATAACATTACAATTTGAAATGTAAATGTCAGATTTTTCTTAACTTATGTATTCACTACTTTAATTGGATCCAATTTGTCTTATATTTTTGTGTTATCTTGTACAGTTTTCTTACTTTTCAACTATAAATCTGTATATAACTGTAAATAGAAGGATCAAGCCTTCCTTTAAGACCACTAGCAACAATTCCTGTGTAAATAAAACTTAGAGCAGCTGCGCGCCACGCTCCTTTTCCATTGCTCTGGGATTGCCCCGGGCCGGTCCGGTCCGGTCCGGTCCCACTGGGCGGTGCGGGCCGCTGCCGGTGGGCGGCAGCGACAGCGCTCGGTAATGGAGGGCGCGTGCGGCCTCCGCCACCAGGGGCCGCTGTGACTGCGCTTCCGCCGGCGGGCAGCGCTTCCGCCGGCGGGCAGCACGCGCGGGCCGCCGCCATGAAGCCGGTAAGGGGCTGAGGGGACCGGGCCGTGCGGCGCGGGGAGCGGAGCCCAGGGCTCACGGGGGGACGGGCGGGACCGGGAGCCGGAGCCGGTAGCGGCCGGAGCCGCCGGGGCTCCGGAAGCGACAGAGCAGTGCGGGTGCTGAGGGTGGACACCGGCGGCGACCCGGCAAAGCGCAGGCTCGTCTGTCACCCCGAGACGAACGCTGGCCTTTTAGAGCCTTCCCTATAGTCCTACAGAAAACGAGAAGCTAAACTTAAACTGGTAAAAATTCCAGGTTCACAGATCACGGCATGTTTTCGCTTGGAAGGGGCTCGAAAGGGTCATGGGGCCCAACTCTTCAGTGACTGGCCCGTACAGGGAGTGATCCCACAATCTTGCTGTTAATAGCACCATGCTCCAACCAACTGAGCTGAGGATTCGAGGAACCGCACGCTGATACAGCCACTTGTCCCCTTTCTAAAGGGGCACGTCACCCTTACCAGCGCTTCGATGCCCAGTTTCTCTGCACAGCCCGTGCCTTCCCATGCCCCTCATTAGGTGGTCCCTGCTGTGGCCATTTCCTTCCCGAGCACCCTTGGGAGTGTTTTGCAGGTTTTGGCACAGGCCCCAAGTATTGACCCGCGCCTCCGGGCTTTCCCTGAGCCCGGTTTCTCCTGCCCACGGTGCCGCCCCGAGGTCTCGGCCCTGTAACCCTGTTCTCCTACAGCTGCTGTTGTGAGCCTTGCAGCAGGCAGCCTCACCAGCTCTCTGCTGCTGCTGGGCAGGGAGAGTTTCAGGCAGGAGAAAGCCAAAGCTCATCCTGGGAAGGTGTGCTGCAGGACGAGATTTGCCGGAGGCTGTGGCCTTGGACGTCAGAGTTCTCCGAGGTACCTTATCATGTGCTGGGGAACAGCAGCACCTTGAAAAGAGAACACAGTGTTTGGGAGCACGCAAAGAACTGCACCCTAACAAACTGTGTAACATACCTTGGGTGTCTAAAAGGGATGGACATAGGGTTTAATAAAAAAGTTGTCAGAGAATGTTTCTCTAAAATATTTGTCACAGTGCTCTCTTCTCGAAGATGTGACACAGTTGAGTAAATTTGAGGCTAACTGATAATACTGTTAGCAAGAAACACATTGTTCAGTCCTGATAGAAATAGGAACTCAGAGATCTTAAACAGTGGAATAAATTTTGCAAAGGCTGTTAACATGTCAGTGACTTGTAGTTTCCTGTTTGTTTTCTAGAGAAGAAACACAAAGCGAGTTCCAAGTTTTCGCAAGTTACTGAGAACTAGTAAAATAAAACTTGACAATAAATTAAAGAATAAACAGTACAAGCAGAAGAGTGCTGCTAAGAAGTATCGTAAAGAACAAAAGAAGCTAAGGGAGGCTGTCAGAGATGCTATTTCTAGAAAGCCTTTTCCATTGGAGGAATGCAAGAAGAAACAAGTTGGTAAGTGTTTGCTCAGGTATGGGGGTTACTGATTATCCTGCTGCTTCCTGTTGTAAAATTCAGGAAAACACCACTTCATTTTCTGTATACAAATAGTTGCTGTTCCTGTTGAAAGAAGGAGAGACTTGTGAAAAATACAAAATGTAGCCATTCTGGCACCTAGAACTGTTAGTTAAAGACGGTAGAAATATGTTTGCAGTGGTCATTATTGGATGTGATAGTAAAGGGGCACTTTTCTGGGATAACTAAACCCACATGCATAAAGGTCAGTGAGCTCCAGGTAGAAGTAAGGCATAAAATGGTGTCAAAATTTTAGGCAGGGTTAAGTTTTCAAAGGTGACTATACATATGGGATCTTAATCTGTAAACCTCATGTTCTAAAATAGCTAGGAAATGGGAAGAAAAAGAGGAAGAAGATGCCCTTCCACTGGACATGATGGATGAAGATGACTTAAAATTAATGGAGGATCTGGCCCAAAAAGCATCTTTTTTAACCAGAGATCTTTCTTCTAAGTGAGTTGCAATGTCTCCTTTTCCTACTAATTCAGCCTTGTGTGGTTAATATGTAATTGATATGTAAAGTAATGCATTTATCAGGAGGTCTGTTTCAGTCTGGTGTTTCTTTGCAGCTCCAGTTTAGTGCTTCCTCAACCTGTCACTATTTCAGTATTCATGTATTGATGTGTATCAGTACATTCAGGTGCTCTGCCTGACTTTCAGGATACTGTTTGTGCAGTGTTCCTTCCTGGAGGTCCCTGGCTGGGAGATGAGTAACATCCCTCCAAGTGAAAGAAATGCTTTAATCTGTAAGCAGAGTATTTTTTCTATGTAGAGTATTCAGGACATTTCCTGGACTATGGACCACTATACATATTGCACTGCAAATTGCTGGAAAAAAATAAAAAGGGTTCTGTAAGCCATATCTGTAACATGGAACACCAAAACATTCATGCTAAAAATTTGTTACCAATTTTGTGGCCCAGGCATTGGGTAGGGTTCACAGTGACCTATGTAGAAAGATAGAGTTCCTAGTTGTGGAATAGTCTTTACAAATACACTTTTATAGAGTTGTCTGGTTACCTGATTGTTTGAAAACCTTAGCTTGCCTTTTTTAATGAATGTGAAAAGCCTCTCTATGCCTAGCTTCTGTAGGGTAGTTTTAATTTGTTAATGCTGATTCTGCTTAGTAATTATTAATTTAGGCTAGTTTCGAAGGAAAGTAGTAAATAGCTTTTATTTACAAAGTTGCAGTTGTGGTGCATGGTCTCTTGTAGCCACACTGCAAGTTCTTGAATTAGAAGAATTTTATTTTAAACCTGCCCCTTTCCCCAAACTAACTGGGTGTGACACAAGCTTAAAGTCTTGCCAAACACAAAATTTATTGTAAGGTTTTATTTAGAGATATTTAGCAAAATGTAGTTCTATGTGTCTTACATTCATTATGCCAGAATGTTTTTAGAGTGATAGGAAAACAGTGGAAGTGGTTGCTCTTTTCCCTGTTTTACTGTTATGGGCTTTTAGCTCCTTTCATGGTGTTCCCTTAAATTGGAGAACTTGTCTTTTCAATCTGCTTTACTCTGGTCAGCTATAACGTCCTAAACACCTGTCAGATATTGCATCACTTACAAATTGTGTGTTCATATTAGTACAGACTAAATACGTACCCTCTTGTACACTTATGTGTAGTTCAGGAGCTTACCTGTGACAGGATGATATACCACGCTGTCTTATTGCTGTTGTCCTTGGAGAGAGAGGTGTGACACAGGTTTTGCCTGTAGGAAGAGTAGAAAAGTTATAGTAATAGTGGTAAAAGCAGCCATGGAGTAGGGTAGATAAAAATGGTCATTGACCCACTCATTATCACATCCTGGTTAAGCCTCACCTACAAAGTCAAGACAGTGAGGGAGAGAGAGGCTGTGGGACATCCTAAGGAAGACTCTGGACTGTTTGCCCAGTGAGAGGATCCTTGTCCTGCTGGTTGCTGGTGGAGTCCTTCATGGCAGGACTGCTTGGGGTGCTTTAATGGGCCTCAGCCCTGCCAGGGCAGCTGCTCTGCTGTAGGGGAGCACAGAAGGGGAGGAAGGGCAAGTAAAACAGCACCCTGGCCTGGGTGAGAGGCAGACACTTAATCCAGCTGGTCAGGTATGGCTCCTGTCTAATTACATGGCTGGTTCATTTAGTTTGTCTCTTATTTTTCAGTGAACCTGTTCACGTCAAAAAACGAAAACATGAAAGTGTGATTGAGAAATATGAGAAGGTGCCAAGACGTTTGCAAACAGAGCCAGAAAAAGAACTCATCCATCTGCTCCCCATCAAAGACAAGACTGGCATTATTCCTCAAGCTGTGGAAAAGCCAGGTAAGACACAGGTTCCAGACTGATATAGTAGCCAAGAAGTATATTGTTTATTCTTTTAAAATTTCACAGTGTTTATTATGTGCTTGACACTAGACACTCTGTTTTTGTAGTTCTCAAAGTTGCACATGAAGAAGAAGAGGACACAGAAGATACAGAGGAAGCAGATGGTAATAAAACATTATGTTTGCTTGTTGTTTTTTTTTTTTCCAAATCACTGGCATACCTGAAAAGTACTTTGCTGTTCCCCAAGGAAGCTTGCCATTGAAGTGTATTTTGTTCAGGATGTTTTTGAATATGTTCATTACCACGTTGCCACCAAAGCACAACAATTATTCAAAGCTTGCACTCTTACCTATTAGAATCTCAGGAATGGCTGGCTTCAGATTCTTCTCGAAATTATTTCGATTTTTCACCTGGACCTGCTGCTTGCATTAGTTCCTTTTATCCTTTGTGTAATCTTTGCCAGTAAGAAGGAAGTATTGGTCTTACATAAAGAGTATCTGTGTAGTTATTTTGATTACTCTGAGATCATTTTGAAATGCAGTTCAGGACACAGACTTTTATAGGCTTTTAAGTGTCTGTCTTTAAAATTTTTTACTTAAAACAGTAATACCAGGAAACTGAGATTTTTATTTGCAGTTGACTATCAAGTTGATAGCCATTTTCAAGTAATGTTGCTACTTCTGGGTCCTTACTGTCTAAATATAATGTGAAATTGTGGAAGGAGATACTTGTAGCAAAATAATACTCAGAAAAGACAAACAAAACAATTGTATTTTTAAAAGAAAAAGTGAATGGTGAGTGATAAAAATTGCAGAGCACTGCAGTTTCTTGGCACAGTTGGGGTAATATGATGAGTTTATATATTCCCACTGTACTCAGAGAACACCATGGGTAGATTCAAAAACATTTAGTCCAATGCAAGCAAAATACTTTGAAGTGGAGCAAAAATTAATCTGTGGGTTAATATAAGCTCTAGCAAAGTCATTCATAAAGCTTCTTTGACTGTAAAACTTCTTGTGTTACTCTTGTGTGGCCTTACCAGTGTACCCGTTTGAAATGCATTATCTGCAACATGGTGTTAAGTGACTTCCCCTCTTTTCTAACTCACAACTGTGCCAGACTTTAATGAGGAACCCCTGCCTATTCTCACTCCTGAGGAAATGGCTGCTCAAAGGAGACAAAAGCTGCAGGAGAGGAAGATGCACATAGCTGCCTTAGCATCTGCCATTCTCTCAGAGCCAGACAGCAATGTAGGTACATTTACTGAAACCTGCATGTATGTGTGTCTGTGTTGTGCAGTAAGTCAAGAAATAAAGATCTGAAGTGAGCAAACGGTAGCAAAAGCACGAGAATATATGGGTAGAACAAGGAAAAGGTCAGTATTGTATCACTTCTGTTATTTTCTGTACAAGCTACCTTGTTCCTTAAGCATGACGCTTATGTAAGCTCTGATTTCGGTGTTCTATCTGATAGTTCTCAATGCTTAAGGATATACTAATAATTTTCTGTAATTTTGTGTCAGTTTGTAATAGCAGGATATTTTGAACATTCCTGAGGCTGAAATTTTGTTGGGCTATCTATCATTTCATGGCTCTTTATGCAGTGCTAAGTAGAGTCTGAGTAACTGCTGAGTTAATGTACATTTTGCTTGTTCCTTGGTGTGCAGTTGATCTTCATCTGATGTCTGCCTGTTTTCTTCAATCAGATTAAGAAGCTGAAGGAGCTGCGTGCCATGCTGATGGAACAGGATCCTAACGTGGCTGTGATTGTTAGGAAGCTGGTCATGGTGTCTTTAATGGAGATATTCAAAGATATTGCACCTTCGTACAAAATTCGGCCTCTGACCGAAGCAGAAAAGGCTACCAAGGTGAAAGAAATATCAAATTTATTTATAGAGTACTATGAGTAATTAAGAATTTTTTCAGCTATGCCAAATACTAATACTGATTTGTTTAATATGAATTTGTGGTTTTGAACAAAGGGGACAAATGCGCAAATACTTGTGGAAGCACTGAAGCTGTGACACTTTCAGGAGCAGAGGGTTTTGTTTTGAACCTTTAATTCTTACATACTTCCTTCAATAAGTAGGTAACATGCAGGTGGTAATGGAGGGGAAAAGTAGTGTCTGAAAGTAGTATACCAAACGTGTGTGACTTTCCTCATAAACCTTGGAATAAGGTACTGCCCTGAAGAGAGTTAGAAAGAAAGCAAATTATGTAATGTTGTCACCCAGTTGGCATGGATTTCTTTGAAATGTGTTCAACAATTTGCTGAACAAATGCAGAGTAACTTGTTTTCTAGAGCTTGTTTTTAAGCAATTCTTTGTGTACAGGTTTAGTGTGGTTTAGAGTCATGGTTTTAAAATAACATCTAGTTGATAATGTTACTTCAAACTCTATAAATGAAATAGGCCTAGTTGGAAAAGGCCCTCTGAACACATCTGTAAAAAAATGCAGAAATATTTTATTTTAATACGTTTCTAGGAATGTCTGTCTAGAAGAAAAAGCTACTTAGATACCTGACATTTGTTTTAAAACTTCTTTTTTTTTCACCACTGGTTAATTTCGGTATTTAGCTCTCCAAATAAAATCTCATTTCTATTATGTTTACAGGTTAAAAAAGAAACACAGAAACTGAGAGAATTTGAAGAAGGCCTTGTAAGCCAGTATAAATTTTACTTGGAAAATCTGGAACAAACAATTAAAGGTACAGTCAACACTTCCCATTTTTTGTAGTAAAGACAAAATCATTTGCAGCAGTTTCCCTCCTCTGAATGAATGGTACCTTCTGTCTTTGAGATAGCACTTGCATGAAATACACCTGCAATCACTAAAATTTTAAATATTTAGAAGATCACCATCATTCTGAACAGTAGTCACTAAAAATAATATTTTGTGCAGATTGGAAGCAAAGGAAGTTGAAGAAAAGCAATGTCATCTCATTGAAGGCATATAAAGGTCTAGCAGAGGTAGCAGTGAAGTGTCTGTGTGAGCTACTTGTGGCCCTACCTCACTTCAACTTCCACAATAACATTATTGTTCTCATTGTTCCACTCATGAATGATCCATCAAAAATGGTAAGTGATTTTCTGATTAGAGAAAGAGTTCTTGTTTTGTGTGAAAAATAATTATTTCTGAGCTTTATTCCACAATATCCAGATCTTGTGGCTGTATCTTTTCACTATTTTACAGACTATGTGCACTTTCTTATTAGTCAATACCACGAGTATCGTCGTTACTAGCTGTTGTCATGGACATGGCTTTACAGAACAATTTGTGTGTTTTGCTTTTCAGATTTCTGAACTGTGTGTTGAGGCAGTTAAGAAGCTCTTTAAACAGGACAAGTTGGGCTATGCTTCACTTGGTGTAGTTAAGGTCATTTCTGGCCTTGTGAGGGGTAGAAATTATGATGTCAGACCTGAGGTAAGAGTCCTTCTGTTGTACCTCACAGTATTCTGTCAAAAGTTTAAAAAAACCCCAAACATTAGTTACTGCAGCTGCTGGCTACAGACGAGCAGAACTTCCTCACTGTCAGACCACAGACAGTTCAGGATTAGGCTGAGCCAGAGAGTTAGGGAGGTATGGGGCAGGGAAAGGAGACTGGGAAGTGGAGATCACATCCTGCCAGAGACATGGGTTAAGTCAGGCAGGGAAACTTGAAGGGAGAGGCAAATGGAGGAATGGATAGAAATGGACAGTGCTGGGGAAGGAGTTGGGAGCAGGGATTGAGAGACACAGTTGTGAAGGAATAGGAGAGGAGTAAACACAAGAACCTTTGACCAGCAAAGCCCACTAGCTGGAATGGAATTCAGTATTTCTTACCCTTTTGTTCCTCTCAGGTTGTAGATCACCTTTCGTTGTATTTCTTTCATTTTACAATAGGTGTTAAAAGTATTTCTTCACTTAAGAATTAAGGAAGTGGAATTACAAAAAGATTCTGAAGACATTGCACCAAAGAAGAAGTTCATGACTTACAAAGAGAAAAGAAAAAATCTTTCCAGAATGCAAAGAAAGGTGTGACATGTGCTTTCTCATGCTGCACTTCTGTTGCTTTGTGTAGCAATTTATTCCAGCAATGATTGCACATCTGCTGTTGTCATTGTTAACTCTCAGCATCAGTGATCAGTTTTTGCATTGTACTTGAAAATTTATGAGGTTCTGCAGGGTATTTAATTATCTTCCTATTTTTTTCCTCTTTCCTGCATTGATAAAGCTTTTGATTGGTTGTTTCTGACAGGAGGAGGGTTGCCCTGTAGAATCACAGGGTGACTTAAGCAACTCACCAAGCATGGAAAATTTATTGTCTGGGTATCTTTGCAATCTTCATAGCCAGATTGATTGTAAACATTTAATCTGTTATCTTAAAATCAACTATATATTTTCAGTGGAAGAAAGCAGAAGAGAAACTGGAACGAGAACTCCTGGAAGCAGAAGCATCAGAAAGTAAAGAAAAGAAACTGAAGTTGGTAAGTAATTTAGAGATTACTCCCCTATTTTTGCAGAGTGGCAGCTCCTAACCCTTTTGTGACAGTCTTCCCTCCATCCCAGCCTGTCAGCTTTCTGCCTCTCTAGATCATGCTGTTAGCTAACAGACACTTTGCCTGTGACAGAGGTCTAGGTTTTAGTAAACCAAGGTCTGAGTTTACCCAGGAAGGCAAGCGTAGCCATTCCTATTCCCTTCTGCTCTCTGCTCAAAAAGGTATTGAATCCATTGACAAATGTCCTCCAGATGCCCTGTTCCAGAGGAGACTCTGTAGTGGGTGTTACAGCCTCTCAGAGTGGCCTTTAGGCAAAGGAAGAGTGTGGCTGTAGCCAGGAGAGCACTGGAGGAGGACTTGAGCTTTTTAGTGTAGGAAGAGCAGAGGCAGCAGTGATTGGTTTGGAAGGGCTGAGCGCTGGCTTGGACAGAGAAAAGCATTTCAGTTGAGTTTATTTTACATGATTAAGTATTTAATTTTGTTTTCTTCCCTTCAGCACACAGAGACCTTGAATGTTGTATTTGTAACTTACTTCAGGATCTTGAAGAAAGCTCAGAAGTCTCCACTTTTGCCAGCTGTGCTAGAAGGTCTTGCAAAGTAAGAACTGACTGCTTTCTTTTGTGTGTGTTGGAAAAGACATAAAGCACTAGAGAAATTTTTGTCTCTGAGAGGGATTTAAGCAGTGAGAAAAGATAGTCCCTGACAAATTAGTTGAAATTCTTTTATTTCTCTGCTGAAGTTTTCAGCTATTTCCAAAACCATTTCAATGTGATTTGAAATTTCCCATGGAAGAATTGATGTGGTGCAAACGCCACATCCGTTTGTGATTCCGTTATTTTGTCTGATTAATTGCTGAAGAACACAAGCATGTTGCTAATGCTCTAGAAAAACCATGGTTAGCCATTGGAGGCTGAATCATTCTTTCCTGTGAAGACAGTAACTGTTCAGCATTTGATTTAGCCTGCTTTTAAGGTGTGGATCTTGGCAATTCAGAACACTTTGAATTGCATTTACAGATAGTGTCTATAAAAATGAAAATCTCTTTTATTCAAGGTTTGCTCATCTAATCAATGTGGAATTTTTTGATGACCTATTGATTGTCCTTCATTCTCTTATTGCATCTGGGGTAAGTTGAACTTTATTACAGTTTTCTTAAAATTGCTTTCTTTTGGGTACTTAATCAGTTTTGTATTCTTAGGATTTAAGCTATCGTGAGAGTCTTCACTGCATTCTCAGTGCTTTTCATATACTGTCTGGTCAAGGTAGGAGATTTTTAAAAACAAACTTTTGTTTAATACTGCCTGATAAATAAATGGAGTAAATGTGTTTATTTGGGATTATGTTTATAGGTGATGTTCTTAACATTGATCCGATGAAATTTTACACACATCTTTACAAGACACTGTTCAGCCTACATGCAGGTAATTCCAGATTCTTATTTTCATTGTTCACCTAGATAATGTTTATTGTGTTTCTTTGCTATCAAAGCCTTTATGTAGCACTAATAAACTACACTTTTTTAAAAGATACCTGATTTCTGAGATTATTGTCTGGTTTAACCTACTTTTTTTCTCGAGTTGCACATTGCATTACTGCAATGCAAATACTGAAGTATTATTGCAATACATGGTAACAGGTTCTACTCATGTCATTTCATTAGGAAATGCCAAGTATTTGATCTTGGATAAGAGACATTTATCCTGTCCTCAGTTTAAATTTTTTTACTTCCTTATAGTTATTTCCTTCAGTGGCAATTTAAAAATTCTTGTCTTTTTTCTTTAATTCTTTCTCCAGTAAAGAAAAAATACCTGATTTTTTCCAATATAATTCTAAAAATAATTAAAATTTAAATACTGTTTTCTAAAATTTTCTGGTATATATTTCTGATTTTTATAATGATAATATTTTCATTTTCTAACCTAAATTTTCCAGTGATTCTGAGAAGTTGAATAATTGATGAAAAAAAGAGATTTATAAAATTTGAAATTAACATAATTTTAATTAACTTTAGAAATCTGGATTCACTATGAATAAAAGATTAAATATTCTGCAGTTCTGGGTGGGGAAAAGACTAAATCTTTTCCTGTTTAATAATTTATAGAAAATGGTACAATGAACCCATTTACATTAAAACAGTAGCTGTGTTTAATGATTAGACATTTTTGATGGAACAAGTATTTTCTTAAAAAGAAGCACAGAAACAATGGTACATTTTTTCTGTTCCAAGCTGGACTATTTTGACCAAAAAAGGGTGGATGCTTAATCTCAGTATCACATGAGAGGTGTCTGAGCCTCCCAGCTTTCATGCTGCTCTCAGTTTGCAGAGTCCAGCCCATAGCAGAGTATCCAGCTGTATGTCCGTGAAGTGGTCATTTACTCTCTGTATGAAATTCTGCCTTTGAGGTGGCACCAACGAGGACATAGGGATTGTGCTGCAGTGCCTGGATGTCATGTTTGCCAAGAGGAGAAAACAAGTCTCCCAGCAACGAGCTCTTGCTTTCCTAAAGCGACTTTCCATCCTTGCTCTTCATGTACTTCCAAATTCCAGTGTTGGGATCTTGGCAACAAACAGGGTATTCATGCAAGTAAGTTTTACTTGTTGAAATTTTTAGCTTACTGGCTAAAGGTTATTGAATATTTTGATAAAATGATTTTGTGCAAATTTTTTTAAAGCATCTTTTACAAGAATGATGAAAACAGAATATGCTTAAATGCTGCTGAAACTGAATAAAGTGGGATGAATCCTGAAACTGACTTAACCATGTTATAACTGGGTGGGTAACATAAAGAACTCAGTTTCCCTTTTTTTGTATTGTAGACATTCCCAAAGATGGACCTCTTACTGGACAACGAATCTCAAGGCAGTGGAGTTTATCTCCCAGAATTAGGTGAACCAGAGCATTGCAATGCCCAGAACACAGCGCTGTGGGAGCTGCATCTGCTGCAGGTTTGTGAGTAACTCGGGGATTTGGGAAGTAACAGCAGTAAATGGCTGCTCAGTGTTTAGGTGCTTGACACAAATGGAGAACAGAGGTCTTCAGGCTTATCTGTCAAATCTTGGCCCACATGAGCCTATTCCAACAGAGTGGAAGAGGAAGATCAGTGCAGTGGTATGGAAGGATGAGCTCAAAAGATGATGTTACACATCCCCTATGATAATATCACACTGGATCTTCCTGCAGGTTGCCTTACTAGATTCCTTTGGAGACTTTTCTGTTAAGTTCCCGTGCAATCCAGCCCTTGTTCCATGAGGAACTGACACCCTGATCTGTCATTCCAGTCCGGGTTTGGAGAGGGCTTCCTCTGGCCTTTCTCCCTGTTTGCTGGGCGTAGGAGTTACCTCACTGTGGAGAGTCATGCTCACAGCATGATACGAAGGAATAAATGCATGACTGGGTGTTCTCACTTGCTGAATCCCACAAACGGACTGATTTTGCAGTGCTCAGTTTTTAAAATAGACACACACCTTCCATCTTAGAGAAATGGAAGTAAATATGAGAATAAATACAAGAATCTGTAGATAAATACATTATCCCTTAATGTCTGTCTACTGCCTTCATTCTTCCTTTTTTTCAGAGACATTATCATCCAACAGTGCAGAAATTTGCATCTCACCTTATTGCTGGAGCTCCAGCTGAAGGCTCAGGAGCTCTCCCACTTGATTTGAGCCAAAGGTGAGTTATCAGAGAGTTCTTTTTTTTTTCTAAATAGGCCCTAAAAGGAAGCTGTTGCTTATACTATATTAAAGCAATTCCAAAAAATAATTATCTATAAAATTAAAGACTCTGATCTTCAGACACTCTTTGTTCTTCTGCCAGTACAGATTGTAGAATGCTGGCTGCCTTTTTTTTTCTTTCCCTTTTGAGACTTGTTGCCAGACTTTGACAAGGGTAAAAATCTCAAAGTGCAGTGTGTTTTCGTCCCCTGGGAGCAAAATATCTTCAGCAGCAGCCCTGAACTGAATATGGATCAGGGTCACTGAACTGGGGCTGTCCAGTGGAAACTAGAACCCAAGTTGCAGCATAAGGTCTGTAGTAGGTTAAAACATGAGAACAGCCATCCAGGCTCAGACTAACATCTAATTCAGCATCCTGTCTATGGCAGTGCCTGGCAGGAGGTACCTTGTGAAACGTAAAACCAGGGTATACACGTTAAGACATGCTCTGAGCAGTGTCCTGGCCTCTGACAGGTTTCAGCCTGGTGGATTTCTGAACCTGCTACCATTTTCTGTTAGTACCTCTCTTTTCATGGAGTTCTTTTCAAAACTGTTCAATGTCCCTTGAATCAGAGCACACATTTTGCAAATGCAACATTGCCTGGTAAGGGTTCGAGGAGTCCACAGCTCCTTATGGTAACTTGCTTTCTTTTGTTTTGAACCTGGTGTCAGTTTGCTTCATTTCACAGCCCCTGGTTCTTGCTCTGGGAGCTGAAGTGAACAGTCTGCTCAATCACACACTTTCTGTGCCTCATGAGACTTGGCAGACTTCAAACATAACATACCTCTATCTACTGTCTCTGCTGGATGGAGGGATCCAGCTCAGACAGGAGCTGTTCCATATTTTCCATCAACTTTATTGCAACTTTATTCCTGAGCTTTCACCAATTTAAGCATTTCAAGATGAAATTGGAGGCTCAGTTGCAATATTTGAGATGTGGATGATCTATGGATTTATACACTGATGTAACTAATGTCTATTGTGTTCTGTTTCTTTTCAACTCCAAACAGCAATAAAGTCACAATCCCATAAAGGTATCTGTCATAACAAGATGTTTTTCCTCTAAGTGATAGTGGTCAGCTCAGAGCCTACTGTTTTTATGTAGAGTTGCTTTTTCCAACACTAAATTTCATTTGCCATTTTACTCATCATCTCATACAATCTGTCTGTAGTTCTGGCATTCTTACTACTACAAATAACTTGGTATTCTCCAGCTTTTTTGAGCATGTTGGAAAGCACAGGTCCTGTAAAAGACATCGTGGAAATCCAGTTTCTTCCTGGCATTGCAAAAACTGATTATAGACACCTGTCCTCTGTTTCCTGTCTTTTAACCAGTTCTTTCTGTGATGGTCTTCCCTGTTCTTGCATAGATGCCTTTTCATAAAACTCTTTGGTAAGGAACTGTTGGAAATTCTGGAAGATTGTGTCAGCTAGACTATCTTTACCTGCCTCCCCCCCTTTTCAAATATATACAGAGTAGAGCTCTGGGAAGAAAACAGAACAGTTTTCTTGCCCCCCTCAACTAAGTATTTAGACACATTTTACTTAGACTTGCATTTTTTCCCAGCCGTTGGCTTCTGATCTTTTCCAGGTGATGCTCATTACTCTGAGGAGTTTTAAAGTGTGGTGGAGGGGGAAAGTGGGGAGGTGTGAGAAGCTGGTTTTGTATTCTTTTGGATTGATGCTAGATCAGCTGAAGTTGTATTTATCTAATGCCATTTCTCTTTCACTGTTTATTTATTGTAGGTCTGCTACAGAACTTTTTGAGACATACTGCATGAAAGAAATGACCTTTAATCCTCCTGTTGCATCAGTAACACCCAGAAGAAAGGTACTGTCTCTTCTCTGTGTTCTTTTTTAACCATATGACACACCAATATAAATCTGTATCTGCTGGCTCACTGTGCAGTGCTCAGGCACTGGCACACTCAGTTTGGCTTTCTGGCTTCTGTGCTTTTTGCATCAAGTATATTTTTTTAACTGGCATAAGATAGGACTGAGTATAATGAAGGAAAAAATAGCTGTATAAGTAGTCCTACCTCCCACAACATCGGTTAACATAGCAAGATATAGTAGCAGTTATTTTGCACTTTGCAGTGCTTCAGTCCAGATTTCTTGGCTCTTTTCTGTAATGATGAACTAATGTTTGTTCAAAAAGCAATAATAAAAAGCCAGCTCTTCCCCTGGGTGGGTAGTTGCCAAGACAGCTGGATTTCCACAGCATTTTATTCAGTGTGTTGAGCGATACTGATCCCTGTTAGTGTCACTATAGCTTTAAAGTGGAAATTTGAGGGGAACAAGGAGTTAATGTAAAAAGAGGAGAAATGGGATAAGTGTGTTTATATCCTCAGCGCTGGATGTGTTCCAAGTGCCATCCTCCATTAAATGTCCAGTGAGTGGCATGTCCTTTAAAAAGTCATCATTTTCCTTCTTTCTAATGGAAGCATTAGAACCTATTAACCTTGTCAGTGCTCCACTTTGTAACTCAGTAATGTCAGTTTGAGCCTTGAGAGCACAATTTTTGTTTTGCATTTTAGAGAAGCAATTTCTGAAAATGTGTTTGTACTTAACTTATTCAGTTGTTTTATAATGACTCCTTGATGTGTGTGTCCTGCTAGGGAGTTACATGAGCAGCTCTGACGGAGCAAGGCTGAGAATAAGCAGATGGGAGAGAAATTTGGGTTGAATAAGGAAATGCACAAGCTCCCTTAGGGAGCAGAAACAATGGAACAGCAAGATAACAAAGTGTTCATAGATGGTCATAATGGACCTAACTGGTAAAATTACCTTGGGGTCTTGCCTGTTCTATAGTTGTTTGGCTCATTTAACAAATTTTGGCAGTATCTGAGTTTTACCGTCTTTGTCCTGCATGTCCTCTGTGTGCCAGGCTGCCAGTCTGTCAGCATCTCCCTGCTCCTGACAGAAGCTCTGAACTGGAGCCCTGTGCACCACTAAAGAGAGGATGTCATTTCTCTGTGAGTGCACAAAGTACTTGACTCTGGGAATTTTAAGACTTTCACAGGGAAGTTTTAATCATGTACACAAACGTCATTCCTCATCTGAGCACCAGGAAAATGCAGAGCCCCAGGTGTGGCTAGAGGTAGAAGGATCAGGGAATTCCTTTCTGACTCAGCCTGTGCTATGAGCATTGTTTCTTTCACTGGGCTTTTGGTCAGAGATGCTTGATTTATAAATGTGTGCTCTCACCAAACTGTACTTGATTTGTATTTGTAAGGTGTGTTGAACAGGTGGCAGTGTGTTAACCCCAACCCAGAGCTGGAAGCCATGGCTGTGTGTAGTAGTTAATTTTCTAAAGCCCAGCTTACCACAAGCCAGAAAAGCCTCACTCAACCCACGAGCTTATGAAGGACTGCCTGACATGGTGCTTGCTTGCAGCCAAGGGAAATCTCCTGGAGGCCAGGCAGGAGTGAGCTGCCAGTTGCACTGGTCTGGTCGAGATGACTGGGACCACAAGAGAGAAACAAGACTGCTAAACTAAGGTAGGCATGGAAAACATGGCCTTGCTTAGTAATACAACTAATTTTGTAATTTCCAGGATACCTTCTTGCAAATGGATTCCTTTGTAGATGAAGAACTGAACAAACAGCTTCAACAGCACATCAGTGAGACTGTTGCTCACAAACCCTTAGATTTTGCTAAGCACTTGAAGGAATCATCCTTGGCATAACTGTACCTATCAATCAAGTTCACTTGGCTTCTTAATTACCGAGAAATATTGGCTGAAAGAAATCACCACTCAACATAAAAGGAATACAAGTAGGCTTTTGTGTGAATATAGGAACACACAAAAATGTAACAGCAGTTTTTCACACAGTTACAAAGCCTGTCTCCCTAATCACCAAGCCCATGTTCAGGGGGCTGGCAATTACAATGAACTGTCATGTCAGTATTTTAAAAAGATAAAAATCCAGGTAATTTAAGAATTGTTTGCAACTATGCATAATTTTATTTTTGTTTATGTATTTTTCTAATTTTTATAACAGAATATAGACATATGTGTTTCTCTAAACTCACTGGGTTGTGTTAATAACTTAATAAATATTTTGAAAATGTTAACATAATACTGACTTTTTGATGTCTAAGTTACCTAGACATTTGGAATATGTATTGCATTTTTCCTGTTTTTCTTCTGATGTCTTCTAACCATTTGTCATCTTGAAGTAATTTTGCATTTAGTGGTTTTTTTTTTTGCCCTCTGATGAATCTTGATATTGGCCAATTAAGAAGATTGAATTTCAGTTCTAAACTATCATCCTGATTGAATGCTCTACTGCAGTGTCTTAATAAAGCCTTGCTGTCGAGAATACTGGACATACACAAGGTAAGAATGTTGGGTTTTTTTGGTAGGTAGGTAATTCTCCCCACATTCCCAATGTTATTGTCCCAATATTATTACTGATTGTTTTAGAATCCATTTGCAGCTGTATGTTGGCTTTGCAAAGAGCAGGTGAAATATATGAAATAATTTAAAGGTGAGTACTGTCTTTATGTGAATTCTGTTGTACAGGGGAATGTAGTGGGCTGTCCCTGGCTGACAGCTTATGCACTTCTGTAGTGCTTAATCTATGATGTGATAATGGTACGTGTGTAAGTTTCGCAAAGCTTTCCTTTAAGTCAGAAGATACCTTTTTTTCTCTAGGGTATTTAGTCATTTATCCTGATTTATGGTTCTTAGATAGTTTTACAATTAATTATTTCTCTTCTAATACATGTTTTTAGTATTAATCACACTAATTCACCAACTTCCAAGTAATTAAACATAAATTTACAAACGTTTTTAGAACAGACATCTGTGTATTAAGGGATTAGAAAATACGTATTTTACTATGTAGACTACAAACCTGCATATGTAATACTGGTGGTTGTACACATGTTTCTGTCTGCTTAGGCTGTCATTCCCATAGCTTTTGAGTAGTTCTTTTTAGTTGAGTTGTTAAGTGTTTGCAAATACAGATGTGATTTAAATTCTTCAAAATTCCAAGGGGGCCATTTGTCAATACTTTTGTCAGTTCAGGAAGGCAAAAACAGTCAACATCTTAAACCATTTATTTTTTTACAACATATACAAATACAGGTTTATTCAAGTCAGCAGAGAGAAAATAGTCCAGGTGGAAAAGTCACTTTTAAAATTGTTCATTTTACATAGTTTCCAAACATACAAAGACTGGCACGTAGTGATGTTGCATTGTCAGAATATTTTGACATGCTTGAAGAGGCAGAGAAAGACAATTGTACAAGTCGTTCTGAAAGAGCCTATACCTATTGGAGCAAAATCTATTTACTGCTATTTATTTTTGTGTTTAATTTTCTAACTCTGCCAAATGTCTATCACTATTTAAGTTATAAAATATTTATCGCAGACAGGAAAAATTGCCACCATTGGTACATTTAGTGGGCTACCCTAAAAGTAAACTGTGTTTTATAGTGGAATAGTAACAGACAGTGAAAAACCAGATGTTAATTGAAGCATTTGAAGAGCAGAACACAGTTGAGTTTCAGAAGCTGCAGACTTAGCCTGTAAAGCTACCAGCAAGGTCTTCTCTTTTCAAAAACTATAAATGTAAGAGAAAGTGTTCTTGAAATATTTGGATATTTCCATGTTAAAGTGTTTAATTCTCAAAAGCCTGTGAATCCTAGAAGCAGACACCTTTCTAAAAGCGGCTATTCAGACACCTCACCTAGTAATATTTGTAAGCAAGAAAAAAAATGTCACTAGGCTTAAAAAAATGAAAACTGACATAGTATTTTTTAGTGTTGTGAGTGCTCTAATCTGGGGTCAGAAGACAGAAAGAGGAAGCCCTTTGGGCGGTAGAGGAAGCAGCTCCTGGAGTGCTTCAGTTCCTTCGAGCGCAGCAGCTCTGCACGCACACAGGAGCTGGGACTGCCCAGTTTTTGGCCCTTACAGTCACACACTGCAAGCAGCACATGCTGCACAGGAAAAGGGTAAGAAATCAGTAGAAAAGTAGCAGTTTTTAAATAGTACGGAATAAAATACTTCTGTGTTTTTGCCCATAGGCAACAGAGTAGGAGAATCAAGAGATTTCCACCTGTAAAGTGTGCAGTGCAAGGCCTGCTACTGCTCAGAGAGTGCATGTTCCTGGAAGATGTTGATTATTTACATTCCTTTCTTTCAAAGTTTATCCTGGAAGCTGCTTCCTGTAAATACTTTGTAATGTAAAAATGAATGTATTTTCCTAATTGATGTCCATACTCAGCCAAAAGCATGGAAAAGGACAAAGTTATTTTGTCAGTTTTGTCATAGGAATGTGTGGACAGCTTCCTACAGAAATAAAATCTGTGGCTAAACAGAATAAACATTCCTATTAGCATAATAACTTAGTACATGAAAGCTCTTTAACTGGGCTTTCACAAAAGTTAACAACTCCCCCTTGCTGTTTAATGCTTTAAGTGGTATTGTATTTCCACTACTTGGAGCCAGCAAGTGGTGGAAGGGCATTGCAGTTCTTCCCCAAATTCACCCCAAAGTGTATCATATTTTACCAAGGAAAGTTTACCTGGATATTTACCAATACCTAAACTTTAAATTAAGTGATGTATGTATATTAATGAAAATACTGGAATAGGTTAACTAGCCATACACAGTTCCAGATAGCCTACAAAGTTAGGGTGTTTAAATAAAAAGCCAAATATTTTGCTGTTCTTTTTCACTGTGATAAAGAGCAGCAAAAGCAGGTTTTGACTGTGATTGATGATGAAGATACTTATATTAATAAGTCATTCCCACAGCTAGAAAGATTGTGTTAGTGAAAATAGTATGAAACTGCTGATTTTAAATGATGACAAGACTTCAGGCTAGTGTTAGGCCTGTGGTACACAATAGGACATGACTACTGCTGTCCCCTTTGATTCCCCATGATTGGTTTTGTTTTTGTTTTTATATCTATGTTACAGAAAAGCACTAGTGGGTGACAGCATGGGTATAAGAACTTTCTATGTTGAATCCAGTTAATTAGCAAGGGTGTCTTCCGGCCTACTGTGATACTACAGGTGATGATAAGAATTTTCAGAGCTGCTAAAGATAAAAAACCCCCCCAAAACCCAAAAAACCACACCAACAAAAAAGAAAAAGCTAAAGAGATCAGGGCAAACTACAGGAAATTAAGTATTGTTTCTAAAATGCCATAAAAACACCAAAAAGAAAAGATTCTTGGTGATGTCAAACTGTTACCATGTTAAAATAACAGAGAGAATGAAACTAACATTTAAAAAAATGGTTGCTTTAGTTGAATTGTGCAGCAGGTTGATGTAAGTATTTCCCAGTAATTCCCAAGTATTCCAAAGCAAACTATGCATATAAAACTATGTGAAAGTTGTCACTTCTTAACATTTTACTTGGGCTCAGTCTTTCCTTGGGCAGGATGCACGTGTCGCTCACAGCGACTGGTAATGAGTGATAGCCTGAGCTAGTTGGGGGCTTGAGTTGGGTCATGTTGCTGATTTGTAAAATGCTGTTTTGGGGTACATAAGTTTAAAACTTTACTTTTGTGAAAGATGAGCAGTGGGAAGTGCATGGCCTCTGTGAGGCTATGCCACTGAGAAATTTGACTTTTTTGTATGTCTGTGGTTATTTTTCCTGAAAGCTAGAAGTGACCTGAAGAGGGCACTTTTTTGCTTTGGTAAATGGCTACTTTGTAGGCATTTTCTGTAGTGTATAGTGAAAGACTTCATAGTTACTGGTGACAGAATGCAGTTTCTGTGTGCTTGTTTATATGCCAGTTTGCTTTTATTTCACTTTTGTAGTGGGGGTACATTAGCTGTCATGAAACTACTGCCTGTAACTTCTTTCCTCTGTTTGGGGTTTGCTCTAGTGAAACAAAAACATGTGCAGAGCAGTTTGTTCTCCACAGACACATTTCTTGTGGGAGATCAAAGGGATGGCTGATTGTAGCAGTTGTTTAATTCGTGCCCCTGTAATGGATTATTTTCAATAACTAAACACATCAGTAACTCCCCTGGAGGGGGAAAAAAAAAGAAACTACCACGACTAACTTAGATAACAAAAGATGAATTCAGCACACATAAAACATCACAACAGTGTTTCTATGTAAACAGAATTGTCAAAAGTTCTTCATACTCTCTGGGTTTAACAGACAAAAAGACAGTTCCTGACTACACGGAAAAATGTGGTTTGAATTCATTTGAAATGTTAACCACACTTATCAATGCATTGTTTTGAATTTGGTCAGTACTGGGTATCAAACACCTTGTGCTGAAAAGAAACAACCAGAAAAGTTCCAATATTTTTTTCCTCTAAATCCAGAGAAAGATAAAGTCTGCATTTTCTAAAAAGTAGTATATGATAAATATACTGTACAATGGCATGTACTTTGGAACATGATAATAAATATTCTTTCTTTAAACACAAGCCTGGAAAACTATACGAAGAAAATGTTGCTCCTTGCCAAGGTCTCACTGCCAGTAAGGTGTATTCAGCTATTGTACATTATTTTGTTAATGTAGCTAAACCATAAATAATTTCGAGTGGTTTGTGTATATTCACCAAAGTTAAACAGATATGCAAAGGAAGTTACAGTATATTTAAATCTCTTTACAATCACTTAACACAGTGTTTAACAGTAATCTTCAGGTAAAAGTGCGTTATTTTAATATAATACACATAAAAGAACACCCTGGTTCTCTGCCTTCAGATTCCTTAATGACAATGAGTTAAAATTATCTTTTGTTTAAAAAGGGGAGGGTGATGACGTGTTTGTTTACAACATACAGTCCAAGAAAACTTCTCCATCCGCCTATGGAGAATCTGCAGATACGAAGATACAGGAAGAGAGGAATCTTCCGAGAGCTGACAGGCATCTTTCCCATTTACAGCATCCCATCCAGGATTCCCAGATTCTGGATGTTAATCCAGCAGCATTGCCTGGATTAAGCATCTGTAGCACAGGGCACACAATTGCTGACCAGTTCAGTCTGCAGCAGGATTCTTCAAAGGCACTGCAGAAGGATTCAGTCATGTAAATTCCAGGTTTGGGTTTAAGAAAAAAAAGGGGAAAAAAAACAAAACCAAACCACCAAAAAAACCCAAGAAAACCCAAAACAACAAAACCCCAACAAAAAACCTGACCAAATGCAGAAGAGGGAAACTGTGATCTTCCCCTAATTTACTTTGCTTTCCTTGAATTCAGATTGTTTTAATGCATTAGGGGGTTTATAGCATCCTAGAACTAAGGTATCAAATTAATCTCTATTTGAAATACCTTGCAAATGAAAACAGTGCTTGAATTTTGTTCATTTAATGACTTAGCAGCAGCAGTACAGTGCATGTCAAATAATGCTTTACTACTTAGGTCTAGACAGAAGAAAAAGTAATCTTAAGTTTGCCATCTGTGAGGTGGGGTTATCAACACTGAAAAAGATTTCTTCTTCATTTGCAATGAGCTGCAACCTCCCAGCTGCTGTCGCAGTGCTGTAGTAGCTCTGTGCAAGTGTCTGGTTAGTGTACATTGCTGGGCAAGTGGCACTTACTATCTCTATATAAATGGGACAGTCTTTGTTGTGTATTTCAGCTGTTTGAAGTCAAGCAAGATGGAAGAAATTGAAGAGATAGAGAAAGGATAGTGTAAATGTTTAAACATTTCTGGCAAAATTTCCACAGACAGAAATTAATGCTATAAACTTGTTCTAGCTAAAAAAGATCACCAATCCTGATTATTTTATCTGGACATAACAAAAAACAATAAAAGCTCTAGTGCTCACTTCCATTTGCTGTGGCTCAGAGGAAAAGAACATCACTAATTAAACACGACTGTTGATAAAAATGCATACTGCAAAATTAACCAGGATGCAACATTTTGGATTAAATGGACAGAGAAAGTGGGTGAAAATCCACCATTCTGCTTCACTGGAGCAAATGCCATAAAAAAAGAATTGGAGGCCTTCCTGTTGTCATTGTGCTGTGCACACTCGGGTCGCTGTCTCGTACCTGAGCAGGCCTTGCTGTGGCAGCAGCTGGGACTACTCCATGATGTCACTGAAGGCCAAGGCGCACGCGGCTCTCTCGTCCCTGCCCTGGGAACTGTCTGACAGCACCTGCACTGGGGGCGACACGAAGCCCCGGTACTGCTTACTCGACTTGGTCAACTTCTTCAGTTCACTGGTGAAGGAGATGCCTTTTCTCTTGTCATCTCGTGCTGCCTGTAAAAATTAAAAAAATGATGGAGGTGCATTACCAGCTGCTTGTTCTCTGGGAAATAGGAATGAATATGAAAACATCTCACATACTGCTAAGCAGGCCTCCCCTTAGGAATTCAGTACAGCTGTGCTTTCATTCAGGCACTTCCTTCTGATCGTTCTGAATAAATTAATTAAAAATTATGCATTTTTAAAGATATGTTTAGCAAATTTGGTAATCTGTGCTTATAATACAGTTACTTAAAAGCAACAGTGGTTGTGGATTGGTGGTGTTTGTTGGAAAGGAGAACACAGCTACTTCTCCTAGCAGGCATGTACTTCATTCCTGCCATTTTTTAAAGCCTGAGATAAAGCAACAGAACAACTTTTCCACTGGCCAGGAATAAAGAGAACTTTATTCCAGTAGCTTTTAAGTTCTGCCCTTTTGAATGGTCCTTTATTATGACAGGGAACATGGCATTCAAAGCCAGAAGGTTTTGAGAAACAGAAAGCTGATAGCAGCTAAAGGTTGTCCTGGATTTGCAGGCTGTGTTGCTGGATGTAACTGATGCAGTTTTGCAAAGAAAAAGGAAGGGAGGTTCAGAGAAAAGAGGGATCTGCTTTTTGCTGTAGTCTGTCCTTCCCACCTGCCCTCATGCCAGTCATGTCTCCCTTCCATGGAAAGCAGGTTCCCATTAAGCTGATCACACACCGTCTACACCACCTGCTGCAAAGTATCACATCTTTTACCTGAACCTGTTCTTTGAGCTTAAGGATAAATTTTCCTGCTCCCTTCCACTTGCTTTGGGCCTGAAACACACACTCTTGATCAGAGAGAATCCTCTGAGATGGTTTAGATGTTGAAGACTTTTTGTTTGCTGGCTCTTTTGTCACCTCTTCCAAGAGCACATAATCACTTGGGTTTGGATTGCTCAAAATGCTGTAGGAGTATTTGGCTTTGCAGAGAGTCTGTTTAAAAGCAGAAAAAACAAAACAAAAACCAAGGCATTCCCTCAGATTCAGGCTACTAAACTGATTCTTCAGCTAGTGCTGAGAACAAACCCCACCTTAGCATGTTTGAAACCAACTTCCACCCCATGTGTTTTGGTGGGCACGTGCCCTTACCTGCTGTATGACATCCTGAGCCGTGCTGAGGCGCGGGGCTTTGATCACCGTGCGTGGTTGCTCTGGGGAGACATCATGTACCTGAACAAAGAAACTGTCATCCTCAGAGCTGATGGCTGCTTCTTCCTTTGCTTCTTGAAAGACATTTCTCTCATTTAAATTCTACAGAGAAAATGACAGACAAATTCATTTACTTCAGAGAGGTAACTAATAGCTGGTGATCACAAAAGGGTTTTATTTATCACGTGGAAATTGGAGACTGCTGTTGCCTCAGCTCCATTTTGTTAAATGCATTATAAGGGAGTTTTGACAAGCCACTATTGCCAATAAATAATAAAAATGCTAGCAAATATCCATCTTTTCTAAAATCAATATCTGAAATACCTGTCATAGTAGGTGAGGAATGCAGATATTTGCATAGCATCGTATTTCAAAAAAATGGTCCCTTAAATCCTTGCCTTACGTATACAAAATCATGTTTTGTCATGTAATGGTGTCAGTATGATGGGAGATGGTGGAACGGGTTCTTTTCTTTCCTGTCCCTGCACTAAAGCCAAAAGAATTTAGAGAGCCAGAATCTGAGCAAGCATTTTCCTGTGGTGTGGAGCAAGAGGAAGGCTGCTTGTTTCTCTCTCCCTTTTCAATGACTTTTCAATGCAGATTTTAGACAGAATTCCTCTCTGACCCTTCTCTCAGAGAATTCGGTCCAACGCCTTGGAACACTTGGAAGACAGCTTGGATTCATAAGCTGTAAATATGGGCTGTGTATCACACCCTGTCACTGGACCTGCTCCTTGTTTTTCCAGGCAGATTTGCAGCTTCATTTCTAGCTCCAAGCTCTGAGGTGCTGCTGTCTGCAGAAAGGCTCAAAATTATGGATCATGCTTTGAGGTCCTCACACCACAGGACAGAACTACAGCATAATTTTCACTTGTGCTAAAACAGATTTTAACCCGTTTTCTGAAGGAATGGGTCTTGGCAGGACACATGTGGCACCATACACTGACAGAGGCAGTGCTGCAGTCGGTGGAATTCAGTAGGCTACTATTTCCACAAACAAATTTCTACCTTGTCATTTTTGCTCCAAATATTAGATAAAAAGGAAACCAAAATCTGGACTTGTGTGATATAATAGCAATTTGTCAAATGGAAGCTTTATCAAAAGTACTGTCAAAATAAGCAAAAATACTTTTTTTTTGAGTTTAAAGTATACCAGAGGACCTCTGTCATGCATATATGTAAAATCTGTGTACTAAGCAAGTGTTTTTATTTGCTGAACTGACCAAAGAAAGTGCCTCTGAAAATGGGATCATTAAGTGTCTTTCTCCTGCTTTTTTTGTCTCTGTCTCACAAGCCTGGGCATTAGCATATTTTAAGATGTATGTGCTTTGCTCATAGTTTAACCTGAAGCCATCTTCCTCCTTTAAATTAAAATAAATCACCTATTTCATTATTTTAGGCAATCAATAATAATTTAATCATCCTTTGAGGCTTTTAGACTTATTCTTTAATATTAAAATTATTTCTAATTTTTCTAGACAAATGAGAAGTTGCTACCATCTAAATTGATGGTGATTTTCTGGAGTTCCATTATCTATGATCCTTTGGTATTAACTATTATCTTAATATTAATTTCCTATCATGGCATAATCTAGATTTGCATTAAATTAGAACTATCACTCCAAACAGAGGCACTGAGCTGGTGACTGAGCCATAATGAATGAACACCACACAGCCGATACTGGAGCTGAGGGAGGTCCAGTTGGTGTCACACAGGTGTATAAAGTCTAGTTGTGCTTCTCAAGAGTTGAATTTGTTTCTAAATAATGTACACAGCACTGACATTACTCACCAAGTAGTGAAACAAATACTGCACACCCTTTTGTTTCCTGGTCCTAAGAGCTATTTTTAGCTATCTTTGTAAATAATAATTTATCTAAAACAGACTTACTTCCTCTCGAGTTTTAAAGATAATTCTTCCAACATATCCTTCTTCTGGGAACCAACTGTTCAAAAGCTGCACTAGCCCTTCTTCAGGACCAATCACTCTCTGGAATGGTGGTTTTCTGCATTCAATCTTTTCTTTAGATATAAAACTTTTCTCTTCCATCAGAAAATAGTCTGCAGCGCATGACTCGGTGCCTTTTATGGTAGCCAAGAGCTAAGACAGACAACACACAACAATTAGAATGCTAAATATAAACACTGCGTAATTAGTAGTTACAAATGAGAATGAATAAGGAAGCTTTAAGAATCAGTAACTATTCTGACCATTGCAGGCAGGATTTCTGATGTGCTATTTATTTTTCAGATATTTTACTCCAGGGTAATGTCCTGTTCTCTTTAGCCCAGCCAAGGAGTTCAACTATTCCAGACAAGGCAGTACTATTTAAGCTTATTTTGGTCCTTTTTGGCTGGCCAGAAAAGTTATTCATAATCCCAGGACAGTACAGTCTTTTCCCACTGCTAGAATAACAATCCCTGCTGAGTTATCTGGTTTTTCTACTCATGAACTTAGCCCTCTAACTTTTACTCTCTGTTCCTACAGTGCTTCAGTTCAAAGAATTGTGCAGAAATGTTTGCTCTTGTTGTAAGGAGAACCCACTGCCCCCATCGACTAAAGAGATTATTTTTCTCATCTGCATATGCCCAAATATTAAAATACTAATAGGAAATATATTCTAAGATTATACACCCATTCTCTGAAGCCAAGATTGGGAAAATTCCACTGATTATATTCTGTGTTTGCAGTGTAATTAATTCCACAGCAGTGCATTTCTAACTGCACCTCTTGCTGTGATGCATGAACTACAACAGCCCCGTGTGCGTGAAGCACAGGGAAACAGAGGTCCAGAAGGATGTTAGTGTGGATTCTGGCAATGAAGAGTCTGCAATTCAGCAGGAAGCTCACCTGATGCAGCAGCTGTGCAGCCGTGGTCCCTGCACCTACAGTGAAAACAGTGAAAGGCTCTGGGCCTGGAATTCCATGAACTGTCACTTTGTAAATCACGGCAGCTTTCCTTTCTCCCAGGCTAAACAACTGTTCAGACAACATTCAACAGGTTACTGGATGCTTTTACGCAGGCATGTTATTTCTAGGTTGCTTAAAAGAACCTGTACACACAAGTTGTAAGGGCCTTGACAAAGCAAAGATGTTCAGTTCATACACGGCTCTTTCTTACACTACAGATCAAGGCATCTAAAAACCCCCAACAAACCCTCCATCGTATCTTAAAGCTGAAGAGAAAGAAGGAAGTTTTCCAGTGGGAATACATAAACTGCCACTGGACAAAGAGCTAACCTCCATCACTCATTCCCCATTCTAGCTGAGCTCAGATATTTGGATTCAGCATACAGATTACTGGATGAAAAGCTATAACCTTGTTTTAACCTCCAAACTATTTGTTCTTCCTTTCTACCCTAGTAATTCACCAGGATACAAGTTTGGCATGTATTCACAGAAGGTAGTATCTGCAACACATCTGCTGCACACACAGGAGCTCAGAAGGTTTTATCTACCACTTTGGGAGTCAGGAAAATGATACAATACATGTTTAAAGTTGCCAAAACACAAGTAGCCCAGGTAACTTAAGAGTAAGGGCTTTTAAACAAAAATCACATCTATGCATGCATACATACATATTTTTAGATATACAAATATATATAGGTATACATATTTCCATAAAACATATAAACATATGGATGTGCATGCACATGTAAATCTGTATGTATTTATGGAACTCCAGAGTTCATCTTTTCTTGTAATAGAAATCAATTTTACTGTCATTATTTCAAAGTTGTTGGTAATTTGCAACTTTCTTTTTAATGGTCTCAAATGCTTTGCTCAAATTCATGCACAAAGGAATGCATGAGGAGGCAGTACTGAACCTCACTGGTCATCCACACTCCCCCAGTCGAGGAGCACATTTCTTGTTCTATACCTAAATACAGCAGAGGAGTCAGACTTTGAAAAGATTTACCTTCCCACAGTTTTATCCAGGTGGGATAACCTTACTTCCACCAAAGGCAAAAAAACCAAGTAGGCATTGGATGGCAAACGAAAACCACTACAGGTATGTCTGAAGAATGTACGGGTTTGAGGGCTAATACCTTTGAACACTGTCTCTATAAATCTTCACGTCATAGTAGTTATTAAACCAAGAATACAGGTAATTCACACACACAAACAAAATATATATTACCATAGATGCAGGCAGAGTGCTTCCAGAGGGACTTTCTTCCATTCTCCGACTGTTTATGAACAAACTGGAAATCTCTAATGTTTCATTGTGTAGGTTATGGAGCTGGACATGTCTGTAGCCTAAAGAGAAAAAATCCTTCTGTGAATACTTTGCCACATCCTAGGACACAAGTCTCATAAGTGGAAAACTGAAAAGTGCTGTATTTATAGCTACGCTTCGCCACACAGGTAGGATTTGAAGCACTGTAGTAACACTGCATTACAACTCTGTACGACGGTGTAACACAAATCCTACTGCGGAGTGGCTCATAGAGCAACCTGACTTTGTTTTACCATTAATACTCAATATAGTCATCCATAAAGTATCTAAATATCAGAACATGAATGAAGCAAGGTCAAATACTCACAGGAAAATGCAAGTGTATGGCCAGATCTCCTCACAAGCCAACCCAGACAGTTACGCGGTGTTACAGTGATACAAAGCAAATGTAAAAGAGCTACTGGCAATATGGAAACTCCCCCCGCCAGGGTGTCACAGAATTAGTGATCTTTCCTGATCTCTCTCTCACTTTTTTTCACCCTTCAACTCCCCTCCAGCCTTGGCTACAAGAAGTGCAATTCCCCTCTGCCCAGTGATCAGCTGTTACAGCAGTTGCTTGGGCTAAGGACAAGGCAGGGATGAAATCACCCCAAGCTGCGTAAGGGACCAGGCAGTCTCCTGGTGAACATAACCTCAGGAGCACGCTCAGGATCGGAGCAGGTGTGTACCACACGCCCCTGCCTCCACAACAGCACAGAATGGGACTTTTTACAAGTCTTGGGGTGGCTGCCAGCTCCCAGGGAGTCTTAGATCAGCACTGTACTGCCAGGCCATGGTGTGTTGTCTGGTATTTGCTCCCTGTCTTCTCTAGAAAAATGCAATCAGCTGATTTAATATTTCCCTCTGAAAGGACTCAGCCCAGGAATCTGCTGGACCATTCTGGCATAGAGTGCCACAATGAACTATACCATACCTCTCTTCAACGCTTTTAGGGGAATGATTCTCTGAGCTGTCACAGCTGAGCTGTTGTTTTCAACAACCGTGAACCGGAGAAAGACCAAATCTTCGAAGTGGACCCGGAAAAGGAACTGCTCGTTCCACATGGGGTTGAGAGTATTGCGGTGGATGGGCTTGGTGCGGAAGTGGCAGCTGTCCAGGGGCATCCCCAGCACGTCGATCTCGATGCAGGGGCTGCCCGTGCTGTTGCTGGGGCAAACGTTCTGGCCAGACACGATCTGCAGCCGAGGAGCACAGAGAACAATTAGTGGAGTAATCCCTATGCTGTCATGATCCTGAGATAAACACTGCTCAGCACACCCCTAAGCACAGTTTGTTAACATGCTGATTTAATTACAACACTCACTTTTGTGATTGCCAGGGCAGTAACTTCAGAAGCAGAGCTCCCTCAAACCTCCCACCCCCAACACCACTGCTATGGTATATTTCCTCTGAAAAAATTCACTATACATTGTGAGTGTAACTGCTCAAGGCATCTGAACATTAATCCAGAAAGAATGTACCAGTAATGTCATCAAAAAGGATCATGTTTTCTTCTCCATTACTCTGGGGTGATAGCACTGAGCTCTGGCTTGCTTTGATATACATAACACAAGAATTAAGTGTGCAATTACCACAGCTGGGAGAATTCTGATTCTTATGAATCTCACTTTTTCTGACACAATTCCTGGAGAGGACGAGCTTCTGAGAGTACTGTTTTTTGGCCACAAATTCATGAATTATTTATCTTATTATATAACTTACAAAAAATATTTTTTCAAGATTCAGTACAGCTTTTTATAATGGCTTTTTGTGCAGCTTTTCAAGTGTTCACTAATGTGTTAAACATCAAGACACATGTGCAATTTTACACAGTTGTGTAGTCCCAGAGAAAAAGCTTTTAGGACTGAATTTCAACAAGTACTGTGAAGGAAACAGTGAAAGTAACTATGGATACAAATCAGCCAATACAATAAAATAAAGACAAATCTTTGTTCCTTCCCTCTCCAATTTCTGCTAGTTAGGCTGACCTTTGGAAGCAACATTTAAAGATTCAATCTTTTCATTTAGAAGCATGACTGTAATGCTGGTTAAAGACTGTAGTTGCACATTGTCTACTTCTATCTGTTTGCCTGTATGAAATTCCCTTTTCATGTACTTACTGTTAAAGAATATATAGCTGGCTCCTTATTATCAAGGTCTCTTTCCAATGGACAAAACTGCTGGTACATTGAACAGCTTTTATCCCACAGAACCGGAGGTTTCAAAACATACCCACAGCCACCGTTAGCCTCAAACATTGCTGCATTGAGTTGCAGAGGAAGATCTGCAAAATTAAGGCAGCCAAAACTGACAGAGAGCAATGGTACAATGGAAAAACTGCAACAGTGAAGACAAAGTCATATTTGAAGTATCTTTTTAAAGATTATTTTAGTTGTGTACTATTCCTGGTTTTCAGCACTAGCTGTGGTTTATGTATTCAATCTATCCACTAATTACACAAAACTGAGTTCGTTCTTTTCCCTTCCATTGTCTTTACTGAACTGCAGGGCTTGCCCACACCAATTCTCTGAGAAGTTTCTAGGGATGTGCCCTGAACTGCAGAATGAAAGAAAACTGTAGACGACCTAATGGATCCCCCACCGAAAATGTGAAGGAACACAAAATAGGATAGCAAATAGTCCAAAAATGTTTTGATCAACATTAAACCAGCATGCAAGCACCTCCAAGTTAAAAATAGTTCAGTACCTTTTTATACTTGATATTATCAGAAAGGGATAATAGTTACTTGAACTGGAGGAAAAAAACAACCTTCAGCAATAAGAAAAAAGTAAAAATGGAAGGTGTTGCTGTCCAGGAACTTCTGGGTTATCAGAGGACCTGGTGCATTGGCATAAATCTCCTGGACTCTGGGGTCACTGCTCTCAAGGACCAGACTGTCGTGGTATGAACCTGCTTGTGCTGGGGTGCAGAGACACAGGAAGGTCCCCTCAGGACAGTAGGGAAAAGCAAACAGGGAAAATACAAATTCATTACTTAAGGCCTCCTATCAGATTTCAAACATATTAAAACCTGGCTTTGCGTAGCCTTACCGTCCGTTTGGTAGTTCAGAGCCACGAGCTGTACCCCGTGGAGCCAGAAGATCAGGGGGTGGGGATTGGAGGAGTCGATGCGTGTTGCAGCGGGGTAGGTCCTCAGGAGCTGGCAGGTGGTGTGCTGGATCAGCTTCTGGGAATAGCGCCTGCAGAGCCGCTTGGCAGCGTTCTCGTTCAGGGATGAGATGTGATAGCACTTGGGCGTCCTTATGATGGCACTGAGGGAAGCTGGAGAGTTGTAAGGAGAGCAAGGATCTTCCCAGGTCTGCCTCATCGCATCAAAAGGACCTGGAATATAAATAAACAGTGCCCTCAAGGTACAGCTGCAGGTCCAGAAACTCCAAAAACTCAATGATTTCTAGTGGAGTATGTGTATGTGCTTTGATTATGGTAGAAAAAGGTGATCCTGGAAAATGATGCTACTCAGGGCAACTGTCACAGTCCTTCTCACACAGTAAGAACAATCCATGAGAGGAAACACAATGTTCAAGTATTGAAATAATACCATGATTAGATGTGGTAACAACTACTTTCATAAATAAATACCTAACTGGCATTTGCCTCAATAAAATAAAGGAATAAAACTCCCTTCTTCTCATTTATACATTTTACATGAGGAAGAGAGGCAAGACTGAAAGCCATCTGCTCATTTTCCAAACAGTCACTCTACAGAGACTGCAAAAATTAGGGGACAAAGACAGCAAAAAACTTATATGCTTTAGAATTAGGTACCAGATTTCTTCACTTTTAGGACACTGGCCTCTAGAATGAAATCTCCCCTGTCTCTTGCAGTCATGCCATTGGGCTGCAAGAAATGCAACTCTCCCTGAGCCAGAAAATGAGTTCAAAATATCTGTTTATGGCAATCACTTGAAAAGCAGGGGACCTGGGTCTTATTCCTGCTCCAGAATCTTTTCTGTACTTTCTTTGTATTTCTTTACATCTGTTTATAGGCAGAAGCACAGTTTCCAGGTTCACAAACTGAATCACCTGCAGAGCCTAATTTGCACAATTACATGTTTGGACTTGGCTGAATTTTAGGCTAAGTTCTATTTCAGACAATAAAAATTCTTTTCTGGACCAGCCCAACAGTCCTGGCTTTCATTTATACTTTGAAAATATTCACTCATATCTATTAAAATACAAACTTTAAGATACATCACTTAAAATGTACATTAGTTTTGAATTGTTTATGAATTAGGGTCATCATATTTCTGGCCAAGTAATGCTAATATTCCACACTCACCACTTCAGTTGTAATAGTGGTACTGTAATAGCTGCTGTGCTAATGAAAAACCATTCCAAAGTTTAACATCTTACACATTGCAAAGTATTTGATCTTTAACAACTTGGTCTGGTACACGTGTTGGATTACAGAGTCATTCCACGTGACTGGTGAAAGAAGATGCTAACTTTACCTTTTCCAGATGCTTTGGCAAGAGCAGCTGACTCCCCAGGGCTCAGCCTGCCAGGATTGTTGCCAAAAATGGACTTCCTGCTTTTTCTTTCTTTTCCTCTGCTAGAGCCAGATGGGTTTAGAGTTGACAAGCCTGTTCCCATAAATGTAAAATAAATGAGCCAAAAAACATGACCAAGAGGGCATGACATTTTCCATCATATTTTACATTATTTTTGAAGGCATGAATACTCCTGTTATATAGCACACAGGACAAGCAGTGTATTTTTCTCCACAATTTAATTTTAACATCTTTACATATATACACACTTTTATATATGTATATATTATGTATGGTTTTATATACAATGTACATATGTATGTACTTATATAATGTATATAGAAACCCATATGAAGCAATACAATATACGATTCTCTCTCTGTGATATATCTTTTCTCCATTTTACTTTTTGGCTTGAGGAAGGTAAAGGCTTTCTCCCAAATCACTGAATGGTCCAAATTGATACTAAAAAAATCTGCAGTAACAGTCCCAATGTATTCATCCTAGGAATAACTTTAAAAAATAAAAATCTTTTCTACAGAAGCAATAAATCTGTACAGGAATTAATATCATGGAATTCATCTAGGTTACGATACCTACATAATTAAATAAATGTAAGATTATGATTTAAAGATAGACAATATAATATTATATAATATAACATAACATAATATAATATAATATGTCCAAATGCTGTTGGTTGAATAGTTTAACTTCAAAATGTTTTCAGTGTCATCTTCTTCTATTTATTTGTATTTCAGTGTTGGGAAATACAGTTAGGTGTGCAAGTTCCATTACATATTTAATGGCCAATATGTACTAGGAGTGGAGCTGGAAAGATCTAGTATAGCTATTATTCAAACCTGTGCATTCTAAAAACATAATCATTAAAATCATGACCTGAATCCTGGTGAAGTAAACAGAATTAATCCCACTTAAGGCAAATTTCTTTCTGTTAGCTTGGAGAGAGTACACAGCAGATCAAAATTAAAGTGCACAGTAATTATTCTGATGCCCACAACAGTGACGTGTGGGATGCTCTCAGAGACCCAAGATGTATTTGTGATATAGCAGATAACAAAGCAAATACACTGTTGTATGCCTAACTGCGACTCCTAAAACGTTCCTCATTTATTCACATCACTTCACACCTGCCTAAAGGCAGTTCTGGATTTAATACTAATATTTCAAATACAAATGTAAGTCACAAAGAGGATACATTGGCCTCTTTCTGACTGAAGTCTGTCCACAGCTGCAAATTTTCAGCTCTCAATCTTTATGGCATGTGTACATGTACTTACTAAAATGATGCACACAGTTTCAAGGGAACTGCTTGGGTTAGTAAAATTTAGAATATACATAAATGTTTTTAGCATTGGAGATGTATTGTCTCTTTGGGCCAAAGCATACACAAAACCCACAGAAGACAGTAGAAACTGAGATCAAGGAATATGAATTGACTAGAACAATGAGGAGTTATGCACTGTGTGCTTCCAGGACTATTTAAACCCAGGTTTCAATGGATCAAATGGATTTGGCAAGTAAGATCCAGGTTTCAAAATCCTGTTGTGGAGACAGTCACTGAGGAAACAAACTAACTTCATAAATCACCAGAGAGTGCAAACCCCAGGGCTGACTGAACCCAGAGTGACGGCCACAGGGTGCACTGCAGCTGGGAGTTTCCTTTCAGTCTTTCCCATGGCTTTGCATGTTACACATCTCTTCCCAGAGACAAGCTCCATTTTGCACTCCAATTTAAACCTGACTTCAAAATATAGCTTCACCAACTTAGAGAATCATAAATTCACAAAATAATGGAGGTTGACAAGGATATGGAAGTCACCTGGTCCAAGTCTCTGGTCAAAGTAGGACCAGCATAGATCCCACCATACTGTACATAAATCCTATTGTTCCATCACAGTGTCAGAGTAAATGTTTTGTGTTTCCCTACAACCCCTGTGCCATGTTCTTTGATTTACAGAGTTTAGTGCCCAACTCACGTGTTAGATATAAGCACACTGCTTTACTGTTTCTAGATTTTTAATCCAGAGGATTGCAAGCTTACCTGCCCCTCTCATTCTCACCATACTAACGTAACAGGTTAAACTGTAATTGCCATCTTCTCACCACGTGTCAGACCAACAGAAATTCTGCAGGTTTGCAGACCTCGAAAGAGAATTTATGGCATTTTTGTATGTAGGGTGTCCCTTTTTATGTTCACTTTAATTTCTTGAAAAGTGATACCATAGGGGCAGATAATCTGATATGATGGAGACTGTGTGACCGAATTTCATGCTGGTGAGCTCAGGTGACTCCCTGCTCTCTCCACTTGATTGTGCAAATCCTGCTTTTATGTACTCAGTCGCTCTACTCATTGTGTAAGGATCTCAGCACCAAGGTGATGAGCCTTGCAGTAGCAGTGCTCAGAGGTGCTCCAATGCCCAGAGAACAGACCTTGAGCCTCTCAGATAAAGGTGTAATGATATCCAACACACTGAAATTCAAGTTAAGCAAGGACTGTGAGGTCCAAAAGCAGAGAAACAAGAACCATAGTGGGTTTCTTGTTACCAGAGGTTTTATAAACAAGAAATGTTATTTTCTCCATATGATAAATTCTGTTTTGACGTGGGAACACTTAGGAAAAACTTACTGTGTTACTCAGTAGGTTAGGGTAAGTGAACATTATGGTTTTTGTCCTTTTTTACAGTCACAAATCAGTGATTAACATCCAGGAATGTAGACAAGTGTAAACACAGAACAAAAATATACGAAGAAAGGAGAAATAAAGTATTTACACCATCGATCAGACACTGACACGAATTCTGCCCTCCCTATCTCCAAAACATGCATTTTCTGAGTTGGTTAGGAACACAGGCCATAGAGCTACATAGTCATGGATCTAGCAGCCTGGTTCCCACCATTAATGGACAACACTGGGGTAGGGCACTGCACCATGTCTGTGCCCCCTGGCTGAGCAGAAGAATCCAATCAGTGGCATGGTGGCCATGGAAGCCTACATTACCTCAGACGAGGCAGTATTTGTCTCAAAAAGATAAAGTTTGTTGGAAAAGTAATTTCTACAGCTTCATGTGTTCATCTGTGAAAGGAGATCATTTTCTTAGTTGTTCTATTCATGATCCCTTTAAAGCAAGAGGAATAAATCTGAGAAGGAAAGCAGGTATTTCTTTTACAACCAGTATTACATTAAAAATTAAATATTTCAAAGTTTTCTTAGAACATCAGAATTTTTTTGTGTGCCAAAATGCTTGGAACAACCTAAACTATCCCCATTTAATCTTTAATATCTTTCTTTAAAAGAAAATATTTTACTTGAAATATATCTCATTGCAGATTTCATTAAAAAGAGTATCAGATTTGAATTTTTAGAAGTCATTATTTTTACAAGTGACAACTACAATTCTTAAAGTTATAAAAGATTATAAAAGAATGTCTGTCCATTTTTCAGCATGTTTAACTTGCCTATTTGACACTATTTTATGTTTGGTTAGTTTGTCTAATCTGATTATAGTTCTGTTTGTATAAGATCACGATTTGGCAGAATTGTTAACTTTTCCACAGAGAACCATTCCACTAAAGAGCAGATTTTTCATTCAAAACATTAAACACATCAATAAACAATAAATTCTCAATTTAAAAGTATTTATGTACACAGTATGAGCCAAAACATACCCGACCTCATATTTCAGTACTGAACAAGTACCTATCAGTGATCTCCTCAGTTATTCCCTCTCCTTTTCTCTGCAAACATTATTCTTCCTACTGTACAGAAGATTATCCTATTTCTGTAACTGCTTCCATTAAGACTGAGTGAGAGTGTGCAAGCAGCTGCCCTCACCCCTCCCATGAAAAGGTGTTTTACCCCTGCAAATGGCTCCTCTCCTTTCCACTTGGAAAAAACAAAAGATGCAGCTGTAGGCAAAGGTGAAACACACTAAACAGAGGTCACTTAAAGAAATGTGACACACTCTACCTTCAATGTCTTAAGAGTACTTTCCTTCTTAATTCAGTAGGTCCTTACATGGAAACACAGAGCTCTTAAGATAAAGCTTTCTGTCATCTGGCATTTGGCAGTGAAGCAGTTGTCTAAGTTGTGAAGACTGGCAAATTTCACTTTTGTAAACATTTTAATATGACAAACAGTATGTATTCACATAATTTATGAACACGACTTCTCAGCCAGGAGCTGTTATTATGAAGACTACCAAATCATGAAGAACGAACCTCCTCGACTACTTCAAACTAATTCAAAACATAAACATAAAGTCTCCAGGAATTAGAAGGCTTAAAGCAATAAAACAGGGCAGTGTACTTACCCGGGAACTTTACAGCTTGACAGTAAATGACAAGGTCTGATAGCTCTGGAGCTATTTGTCTACTTTCCTTCTTATTCTGCGGAAGATAGAATTCTTCGCCCAGCTCCATGTCATAAACCTGAGCGACAACAGCAAGAACATTTAATAATAGTACTACTGAATATGGAAGAACTCTTGAACATCATACTTACGTATTCAAAATATTTTATCTCTTTCTTGCTACACGGTTTCTGTTCTCACCTAATAAATCTCCCTCCTGTGTGCACATTCCTGCATCAATACCTGTTACTAAATCTGCAGTAGTGTCTAGAGGCCTTATTCAGAGTCAGTTCTACAAACATTTAGACAAAACACATCCATGTTGAGAAGAATCTATAATACACTACACAGCAATACACTGATTCCTTTTTCAGATGATTTAATAATAGGTGTCGTGGTTATCTGGTATCACAGTGCTGTATTTTAAACTTATTTTGAAACCCAAAGATGCTGAAGATTCAGAAGAAATCTTCAGTTCCATCAATATTAATGGAAATGAAATATCTCAATAAGCTTCTGGATCTAATTTGCAGCCAAGCAGCCTATATATACAATAACCTCTGAGGACTTCTCTTGCACAGTATGTTAAGCATTTGTTCTATTTAAGCTATTTTCTCTGGTGTCTTTCCATGCTTTCTATTATTTCTCTTCATTAAAGTGCATTTGCCATGTGATGTCTCAGTTACCTAAACTGTCCAAATCCTTTTGAACTTGGTTATATATCAAAGTGCAGCTGAGAAAGAAGGGGGAAAAAGCAGAACTACCTTTCCTTTATTATTGTAAGTAGCACAATCAGCCTTCTTTAGTCGTTTGGCAGTCTCTTCATTATATTCAAACTGCAGTTTATCACTTGATAGTTTATTCTCAGGTCGGTCTTCAAGAATATTATCTAAAAATTAATGGGATTTTAATAAACATAAAGCCAAACAATTTCAACTGGAAATTTCATTTGAATTAACAATATTTGTGGACAGTGCTGTGAAGCTTATATGAATAATTAGATGCTAAAATAATGCATTTACTGGTCAAAGCATCATCCTCTATTAGCAACCTTCTATTTAAAAATTTAATGCTTGGGTTTGGTTAAGACACTGCACTTCCTTTAAAGCCCACCTTTTTGTGCTCAGAAGATCTTTAAAACCAAACCATCTAATGAATTAAGTTTATCATCTGAAAACAACTGATATTCCTGAATGACAAAAAAAATGCCAAAGTCAAAGTACAGTTAACCCCATCAAATATGTACACATTTTGTACAGCAATTTTTGGCTTTCCTCTCCCTACTTTCACCATGCACAAGTGTTTTTTTACATCTACAGAAATACCTCTTCAAAGATACATACTTTTCACAGAATACTGTGCCTAATAATGATGTGGTCTTTCTGGACCAAAATATTGCAATTGTCACGAAAGGAATGGCTTCAGTTAATTCCTGATATTCCTGATGCTTTGACCATATTCTTTTTATGCATAACAAGTGTCACACATGCAGGCTTCTAACAGTTCCTGACCAGTTAACAATGCCATATAAAAATACCTGCTTGCATTTATAATATGAAGTAGAAACTATATATTCACACTGTCACATTGAACAGGCTGAAGATGCAGTGCTGATTTCATGCAGTTAAAATGCTCAACCAAGTGGCTTTTACCTTCCTGGCTGTTAGGAGCAGGACAAGCATTAAGGACATCAGCTACAGGGAAACGAGTCAGAGAGAGAATAAGAGTAAAGGGAATTAAGATTTAGAGGCAGAGAAATGAAAAGTAAGTGTCAGTTGTAAAACTATTAGCCTTACACAAAAAAATGTATCGGTAAGAAAAATAAAACTGAATCCCTTTTAGAAAGTTTACAGACTATTATTTAGATTAGTTTTAACAAAATATTAACATAATTACAGACTCCAAAGAATAATCATTGTTATAAACTAGTAAACCATGCTGCAGATTTCTTCATATACTGGAAGGTTTCTTGCTAGCTTCAGATTTTCAAACCTTCTCTTAACTAGAACAGTGCTTAAGAGTCACTTACTGCAATCAGTTTGCAGTATTTTCTTGGCAAGTCTGTTAGCAAAGATCTAAGTTTTCACAGCAATTTACATCTACACCATAAACACAGAAGCAAGTAATGTACATAAGAGACCACCTGGAAAGAAGTCCTGTGCTGCAGGACATGCTGGAGCCTTACATGTTCTCTGAACATGGTACCTAGAACTTACACGGGTCCCCATGAGAATTAGAGGTGCAGCGAGTGAAGTACTGCGGTGTTCACTCAGGAGATCATCCCCAGCTGTGTCAGACCAGTTGTCCATCTAGCCCAGTATTCTCTTTCTAACAGTGGTGACAGGGCAACCAGTCACTAATCACCACCCCAACAACCACAATCGCTGAATAATAGGGAAGTTGGACCAAATACTGCTACCTATAGCATTTGCTTATAAATCTGTCCGTGAATTTGTCCAATCCTTTCTTTTTTAATATGCTGATGCCATGTGGCTCTGCAATTTCCCATGGCAGCACATCCCAGAAGTTTACTACCAGCTGCACAAACAAATATTTTACCTGTTTTAGACTGATCTTCCACTTGTTTTACTGAGCACCTTCTAGATCTAACGAGTAATATTCTGTGCTTCCCTTAATCCACCACTTGATGACTTAGTAAACCGGCTTCCAATTCACCACCCAGTCCTCCTCTTTACCAGCTGAAAAATTCCAGCCTTTTCAGACTTGTGCAAGGACACTGCTTAGCCAGCTCATTACTGAAGTAGAATACTCACATCTCATTACTACAGTTCTAAGAAAAGCACTGTAACAAACAAACAAACAAATGTAGTTACCATCAGAGAAGAATTCATAGTCATAGTCATAGTCATATTCATCCTCTTCGTCTTCTTCCTCTTCATTGGTAGGTGTGGGGTTGCTAGCACCATTGCTAGCCTGTGCTTGCAAATGTGCCAGCTGGTGAGCCTACAACAACAGAAGCACTTACTACATTATTGCTAAGTACTTTTTAAAAGAAAAAGAGTTTTCATCACTGTTTGCATCTTGTTTTGTTTATATGAAAGCACTGAATATATTAAGTGAGAAATAAGTAAGACTGCTAAGATCAAGCTAAAATACCACTTTAGGGTTTGAATGTAAAGAGAGCGTGTATTGCAAGAAACACACTTAATAAGATATGAAACCTAATTAATTATGGTAAAATGTCCAAGTTGCACATCATTCAAGACTGCCTTTTCCCAGTCTGAGATATGCTGTTTCAGAAACAGTTAAATACTTTTTCAAAAGATGGAGAATATCCATATACTGGTATGATCAGTGTGACTTACTCATCTAATAACAAGAATTTAAGTCTAATGTGTTTACATTTTGGGTAATAGCAATTAGTTTTCAAGGATTCAATCTAACTGCTGACTAACCACAGACATTAGATTGAGGCTACTAGAGATGCATCCCTAATTTTTAGAAATCAGAAAAATTCTCACATGGGAATAAACACTATTTGAGTAGCAGAGTCCCCCAAAAAAAGTCAATAAAGAATTGAGTATTTGCCTGGCTTGAATTTGAAAAAAGAAACAAAGCAGAACTCTACCAAAAATTACTACATACTGTAAATACACATAAATACTCAGTGCATATCACTACATCTCAATAAACATGAATAGTAAATGTTATAACCTCAGGGAAAAAGATTCAGTTATGTTTGTCACATAGCGCATGTGGCGCTAATCATAATATTATGGAGTTTTATAAAATTAATATACACTAAAATTTAGTTAAGCTGGACCTACAACTTATTATATGTGTTGTCTGCTTATTTGAAAGAACTGCAATCCACTGTGAGTTTTCCAAGCATGAACGTGCATTAGACTATTCTGCTGTACATATGGGCTTAGCAAAAACTTCAAACATGAATGAATTATGTCTAACAAGAGTTGGGTCTCACTGCTTGCTGTTAAGCAAAACTTTACCTTTTGTTTCAATATATCCACTGGTGTTTGATGGGCTTTCAGCTTCTTGTTTTTAAGCAGGATTTTTCTTCTCAGTTGGCCAGGGGAAGGCAGCATGGGATCATCAGAAAAGTCACTCTCAAATAAAAACTTTGTCACCAACTTATCTCCAAATACATTCTGAAATATCAAGAACACGCGATGCATTATGGAAAATCCCATGGGATGTGGTTGGAATAATTCACTGCAGTGAGACCCACCTTGAAAATCTCGGCCATCTTGCGCTGCTGGGGCAGCGAGCAGTGGTTTTCTATGGAGATGATCACCGGCATGTCCGAAGTGATGAACGCATTGCGATCGATGGCTTCAACCACCTCCTGAGAGAGACAGGGAGAGAGAGAGAGGCCATTGGAAGAACATGGGATCATTCTGCAGCTTCCAGTTAACCTACTGTTAGCTGAGAGGGGACACATCTGCTTTCCTCTTCAAGAAGGAAGAGGCCACAGCGTGCCTTCAAAGCAAGTTGGCACCTTGTTACAACACAAGTGGTAATACCTACTTTTGTTACTTACGTAACAACAAAAAGAAAATTATACTACATATGCTACAAAACCTAATTGGATAAGCATATTTACCATGGAGAATTTCATGTCTGACATAATCTATAGTTTATATTCTACTAGAATTTAGCTGATCAGGATTTCTATTTTTCTAGCAGACAATTACTCTTTCCTTCATTACAGAAAAAAAAAACTTCTCATTTCTTTTGTTTCTATGTGCAATTAAAAAGCATACCTTAAAAGAGATCTTTGTAGTAAGAGTGTGCCCATGATAAATGATAGGCATCCCATCATCACCATCCCAGCAGTCTAATTCTACACTTCTGCAGCCTTGTAAAAGAACCTACAATGCAATTGAACAGTGTAAGCACATCTAAGCCACAGTATCATGCCATCAAAGCAGAAGACAGACATTGCAGAGCTCAATGAATGCCCAATAATTCAGCAAAATTACTGGAAAGAGCAATCTCTGTGAAGTAAACAGCCCACAGAAGGTACAGTCCCCAGCTAACTGCATTCCCTAACTGAATTCCTTATTTCCCATTGAAAAATGGGAAAATTAAGCAAAGCATGAATGTTCTTGGGAGAATTACCATAAAGCTTTGAAATTCATGGTATTGTACAGGACACATGGAATCTGTTTGTAAAAGGTGGTTCTTACTGTAGAGCATAATTTTCTGAGAGAGAAACATTCCCATATTTCTACCTGCAAAAGCAGCTATAAAGCAACATGGTAATTTATTTCAGGTTGCTCCCATGACACATTATGGGGAAAGCACCTGCAGTTTGTTTGCTGGGGTTTTTTGTTATTGTTAGTTTTATAAACAAAAGATAGTCTGAAAACGAAGTCTTAAGAAACTTCTATGAAGATAGTTAAAACGGAAATATGCCAGGCCATCTTAAATCAAATATTAAGCTAATTTACAGCCACCAATTCATTCATGACTTTTAAAATTATTCATTTATTTATTTTAGAAAGTCATTGCTAAGAAAACTACTGAAGGAAGCAAAGAGGAAGGATGAAGGAAGTGATAAGCTAACCTACCTTTTGGTAGCCCAGCTTATTATTGCTATCAGTATTTACCATGCCTGTCATCTGTACTACAATTTAATATTTTAGAGAATAGAAAGATCTCTACAATCAAAACCATTTCCAGCAAAACCATTCAGGAACAAAGAAACAATTACTTCTACTAACAACCTGAATAATTTGATTTCAGACAGTTGTGTCCATAGCTGGCACTCCACCACTTCTGTGAGAGCCAGCCACACTGAGCCAGAACAAAGTGCCGTTTCAGCTGGCAACAACTACTTGAGAGACAGGAAGAAGCTTTTCTTAATCATGCAGACTTTGAAGGCAGTTGATCTCTATCTCACTTCTCATCTGTTACCAACACAATACTAAGATCACTGTGCACTGCTACTACAGGAACCTCTGCAATTGCATTTCTCAGTGCATTCACATTATTCAGGATTTCACCTCTCTGTGTATAGCCCCAGGTGGGGAAGCACATGGGACATCAGATGAGCCCTTACTCAGTGGTGAGTTATTAACTCTCAGCATAATGAAAACACTACTGACAGGAAGTTTGATGCTTTCTCGAGCATTTTGTAAACACACAGACATACAAATACATATATACAAACAAACAGAACTGAAAGCCCAAGGGAGATATTGTTCCTTCCCTATACACCAACAATCAGTTATAAAGTCTAAAAACTGTAGAACATTCCTAGAAGTAACATTTTTAGAAGTTATAGTTCTATTTGAAATTTTTCTTTGCAGTGCAATGCACAGTATTTCAGTAGTGTTTCTGACATCTGAATGAACTAAAATATTAGATCAGTCTTTCCTGTGGGAAAGTCTAATTTTAGTAGGTTGGGTCAGACCGACTGGTGTCTAAATGCTATGAATCGCAAACTAAATCCATTTTTTTGCCTTAGAAAAGGCATTTGAGCACAACTGTGCTTACAGGCAGCTTTCCCACACATCATGTTTTCCAACGTTTTGAAAGCAGGGGTTTAGGACATTTAGATTTTCAAAGCAAAAAGGTCATGTTCCTGAAATTTGCCAGTAAAACAAACAAGTTCATGTTGAAAGCTACACAATCCAATTCTGCATACCTGGCTGTAGAGCTCCACTGAGGACTCCCCTTTAAGCTGATGGCCAGTAAGGTAAGTATTGTGTGAGGATTCTATATAGTAATATGAGAGAGGAAAGTGCAAGTCTTCAGCATTCTCCTGTGATTCATCGTTTTTGGAGGCAAAGTTGTCTTTATCCATCAAAAATCTAGAAGTGAGAAGATGTGAGGAAATCTTATGCTGTGCTGAGCATTTTGTGACTCTCTGAGAAACATCAATACACTGGTATAATCTTTTTTGCATACATATATATATATATTCATACACAAGTAATTACCTTGCAAATCCTTCAAAAGACAGCAGCCCCTGCTGGCACATGTTCACACTAGGTTCAAATTTCTACAAGGAGGAAGAAATTAAAGATATATATAATAACAATTCTTAGAAATAGGTCTTTATCATGTTTTTATATGTATTCCGCTCATAGCACTAAACAATTAGTATATAAACACAGTCTTTTTGTGGATAAAGTAATCAGGTGCCTGTGTTTTACAAATCACTAAAAAAACACGCTGAGGTCATAATCATAAATCAAAGAACCATTCAGGTTGAAAGGGATGTTGGGAGATCACGTATTTCAATCTCCTGTTCAAAGCTGAGACAGCAATTAAATTCAAATTAAGAAAGATTTATGATCAGGTGTCCTACTCCTATCTAGTATCCTTAAATACAACACACCACTATCTCAAATTAATGAGAGTTGTGGTATTCCAACTTGAAGTTTCTTCAAAATTTCTGTCTTTTAAACTTTGCAATTCTATCTTACATATTCATAGTTATATATTGTTTTTAGCCTTTGTTAACTGCTAAATGGGGGCTTAGTTTTGGAGTATATTATTAATGCATGTTTGGAGGAATAAAATTTTTTCTATGCACTTTCTAAAATCTTCAGCCATTGTACATAAGGGAATAAAATTTCCATGTTTGGTCTGGAAATTTTTTTTACAATAAAATAAAAATATGTGGAAATGGCACTTTTTAAAGTTCCAAAGTAAGGTTATGCTCAATCAAATGTGGTCCCAGCCAAGGAGAAATAAAAGAACTGTCACGAACACTTTTCCTAAGTGGTGACATCCCTTCCCTGCTAAAGCACACATAGCTAATAAAACTATTTGCATTTTTTAAAATTGATATATTTATGGACACCCATACAATTTTCTAGCCCAAAATAAAGACAGTATAAATTTTAAATTCAAGTAAACTGTAGAGACAACATCAGTGTGAAAGCCACACAGATGCCATTCTGAACAGCACATACAACATTAATGGGGAAAATGGAGGTAACAGGAGCTCTAGCAAAAAGGAAATGCAAGATATTTGTATTACAGACCTGGATAATACTGAGGATTTCATCATAGGTGCAGTGTTCTCCTTGGCAATTCACTAGGAAGTCATTCAGCTGCTGAATTCCTACTCCAAATACTCCCAGTGATGTGCTTTCAACTCCAGTACCATTGGTTACGATGCTGGCAGCAGCAATAGCATCAGATATTTGCCTCTGGTTGTCTGACAGCTGCTGCCTGCTCTTAATGAACAAACCAAGGTCTGAAACATTTCTAGTCAACAAATCTTAAAAGAAAAATGAGAAAATAAAAATATAAGCTAAATAATTATGTGTATTATATATACTCTATAGCATTTAATGCAGTATACAATACACACAAGTATCTCACTAAGCGTTTTGGCACTGACACGGTAAATTAGAACAAAATCATCTTGTTTCTATCCACTAATAAAAGAGGACTACAGGTGTCTAATTACTCTGAACAAAATCCTGGAACCTTTAACATGGATCCACAGCCTCTCCAACACCCAGGACTCTGCTGCTCCCTCTCACCACCATGTACAGCCTCAAAGCCTTTCCTTTGTTGTGTGCAATCCCACACCCCTCCTGTTCAATCACCCTTTATCTTCTTCCAGTTTCATATGCCAATTGTTCTGCACCCTCCCCACAAGCTGCTTGGCACAAAGACTGTTTTCTTTACATGTGGCCAAACTTAGATTATGGGAACTGAGGGATGTAAAGGGGGACAGAGACTTCCTTCCCCCTTATCCCACATTAAGTAGATCCACTAGGAAACTAGATAAGAAAAAAACACCCAAATGGGACACAGGGCACAGCCTCCTCATTTCTCCTCCCTATATCTGCTCAGTGTTTTAGCCCTTCCACGGCTCCTGCAACCTGTACAGGTCCCTGGGTTCAGCCATTCAGCAACAAGTTTTATTCCTCTATTACCAGTTACAAATGTATCTGGCTAATGGAAAGCTGGAATACTTTTCCTTCCCTTCATTTTTGTCTTACATCCTGCTAACTAGGTATTAATGGAGGCATGGCAGCAGTCCTCTACCTGAACTTATAACTGGTAATGAGACTGGCTGAGAAACATTTTATTAGGGCAAATAACTGAAGTTGCCTGACAGTCTAACAGGTGCATTTTTCTCTTTAACAAACCTAAATCAGGCTGGAATCCACTGCTATTTTCATCAATCTTCAAATTAGTATAAAGTGGAGCAGGCTCTAAGCCAGATCGATTGCAAGGCACAGCATAAACATCAAAAAGGTCTTTCAGATCCTTGCGGCTACGGACACTGCAAAAAGAGTGGAAAAGTTCAATTTTTGCTCTTTTATAAACTTGGATGAATGAAATTAGTACAGAAAAAAAAAATCTTTTACCTGAAAGATTTGAAGAGCTCTACAAATTCCACAAAAGTCATGTTACTATCAGACACCATGAAGTTCTGAAATCCCTTCATTCCTCCTTTGACACGGCCATGCCAGCTACTGCTGCTCCATGTGCTAAATCAAAAAAAGACTGCTGTAATTTGGTTACATTAAACTTCTACTTAATTGAAATATTATGCATTACTGTACTAACACTTTATTTGTGCTTTCTTTAATGCATTTATTACCAATATCTGGAAGAAGGAAATAGAGCACTATACTATAAGGTGCATAATGATGCTTTTTACCTTCTTGCTTTATAGCAGCTATATTTTTTCTTCAAGACAACTGCAAACTTTATCAGAATGAATAATGCATATTATGCAATTTAAAACTTTCACGTGGAAAAAAGCCTGATGCACATGGCACAAATGAAAGCACTTATTTTCCCTTTAAAGAAAATAAGCCGGTGTTCTTGTAATCCAGGCTGTGTATAACGTTAATTGAAGATAAAGTAACAAACAAGATAATTCTGTAACTGAAATCATTAATCTAAGTTGTGCAGCTGAACAAGGTTTTTGAAGTAGAAGCAGCACATTTCCAAAAGTCACATCCCAAAATCTTTAGGCTTCTAGAGGATTTACAGTAGTAAGTACAGTTAGGCCCTGACTTGAGCAGTATGAACAAGTCCTTAGTGAACTATATGGAATAACTTGCAATGAGGGGCTGAGTTCTTGAGCCCCTTCCTGGACCTAAACATCAATGAACACACATTACAGGGATCTGCACCAGCATCCTGAAAAGGGCAGGATCTAAGCAAACAACACAAATATCAAAAACTATCTCATTTAAACCATAACTAATGGCAGAAGTTACAGTATTTCCTTCCAAATATCAGACCATGTGTCAGATTTTATTACTCTGTAACGTTCAAATATACAGATCCATTCTTCCATGAATTCTGCCGTCAGGTTCAGTACAAATAGTTCCGACAGCTGTGATGGAAAAACAAGACCAGCTTGTTGTCCAGTGTTCCTAAAGACATGCCTGCCAGCAGGTGACTTTTTACACTAATACGCAGGACCAGATTCCTGAGTTTACTCCTGGCATGGCATGGATGCATGCAATTGAAAACTCAGTGTGATTTAAAAGTATTAAAAAATAGTTGTATCAACTTTAGTTGATAATATTCAATTTGTCTGACATCACTATGGCAAGTACTGACATACCGCATATAACTTTCTTTAGCTAAAAATAATTCCTAGCATTTTTATCAGAAAGGAAAAATAAACCATGATGAGGAAAGTCTCTGGACTCCAGAAAACAGACTGGAACTGCAGAGTACCATATGGGAGACCAAGAGCAGAAGAAAATGCTCAGCATTTCACCTGATCTGATCACTAAAGATTATCTTCCAGAGTAATGGGAAATAAATACAAACAAAACATTTTTAAAAAAAAAGAGCTAAAACCCCCAAGAAAACCCCACCATCACCGACAACCAAAACTGCAATTAGTAGCAGTCTGGATTACACCTGTAGATAGTTAATGAGAGAGGAGGTTTACTCTCTCTTCCCAAAAAAGCCTCCGTCTCTAGTTTTCCATATTCTGTGCCCTGTGTCCCAGTGGCTTTATCAACCATCCTCCTACTTCCTCCACCTTACAAGTGGCAATAGATTTCCAAGGAACTTGGAAATCTGACAGGTGCCCATTTGCCTTGAAGGAATGACAAAAGCAGCCACAAGTTCAGAATAAAACTCTCTCCAGTGCTCCAAATGTCTTATTGGTTCATGAAAAGTGGGTCAAGATAGTGGGTAAAACATGTAAATCTGTTCTAAGGAAGACTTCTCAGGACAGATGAAACAGCCATAAGCTACATCCTGAGCAAGTTCTAGCAAGAAGGGTCATAGCAAATTTGGGACTGCTCTGCAAAGTGATGCTGTGGAGGTGTCAGACAACTTTGCCAGGGAAATCCTGTGATAACTGGGGGAGGTCCACAGTGCTTAGCTACACATAGATCCATGCAAAAATCCAGTCCTGAGAGGATTTAAAAAGAATGTTAGCTGTCCTTTCCCAGAGAATGAGAGCTCTCCATTGACCCTTTGAATCTCATTTAGAGACGACAACTACTTTGGCATAAAAGCAAAAATCAGATTTGTAAAACACAGAATCATTTTCCAGAGAGAGTAAAGCAGTATTTCTTCAGTTCAACATAAAAGAAAGCTGTACTCACCCTTACAAAAAAACTAAAAAATAATTGCTTACCAAGACAAATCCAAGTTTGAATGACAGTGAAAAACAAAAAGAACACAGAGGCTCACAAAGTGGTGTTAAGCCAACCGCACATGTTCACAGGTGGCTCTACTACTCACTCATGTTGCCAAACCCAACTATTTTAGGTACAAATACTATCCCCAAGAAATACACAACAGAAACCATTGCACAAGACATGTCTTTTCAAAAATAACGTTCTACCAGCAGTAGTAATCTCCTCCATTGTTTATTGTTGCTCCCCTGGAACCCCCAACATTCATACTCATAACGATATTTCAGCATTCCTTCTCCAAAAAGGCACTGGAAAGCCTCTGTTGAGACTGTCTTCTTGTACGTCATAAAGTACTGTCCATATCCTTGACACATTACTAATACTGTAATTACTGCTACTATCACCATTAGTATTTATGGAATGAATAAAATAGTGCACTATGTTACTGTACATATTGCAACAGCATAACCTTTTACACTGCCTGACATAAAAAGGATGAATGTGCAAGAAAAAGAGGCCTGTAAGAGAAAGATTCCAAATCTGGTCCTCTGATTCCCAATACAGTACTGCAGTCATCACCAGGAATGTTAGCAAAAGTTATTGCTCCCCCAGGTAGAAATTACTTGTGGTGAGAAACCTCAGAACTTCAGTTCACACATCTATAACATTTCTGTTGATTTTCACTATACAGAAGATGCCTCTAACTATGTTTTGGAGAAGATCTGCAGAAAGAGTTAAACTCTGTATTTGTGTAGTTTTGGAACAGCATTGCAATCTGCTTCTGTAACTGACATAAACTGAAACATGATGCTCAGGGACTTGCTACAAAGCCATCCTCAGATTCATGGCATTTCAGCTTAAATGTCTTGTGTTGTTCTACAATGTGTTTTAGATGTCTACAAAAAGGCTAATGACATTTCTGGCGCTGCTTTTGTCAGATTTTGCTAGTTTGGCACAGATCTCATGTTTAATAATAAATAAGTAATAGTAGCTTCTTTTCTTTTTAAATCAAAGTATGGATTTTGTCCTTACCTGGACTGACTTTTGCTTGATGAGATTACAGGAGAGGAGACCGGTCTTGCTGGTGAAGATGATGTAGTTCCTAAGTTGGGAGATCCAGATGCTGTCAGAGAGTGAGCTCTTCTTGAAGGCAGGTTGTTAGGTGGAGAAGCATTAATAATAATATTTTGATCTAAGGAGAAAACAAAAGTTTTCATCAGAATTACAACATCTGGCCCAATAAAAATGCTTCTGTCCAGGAGACCTATATGATAATTCATTAAAACATAGTAAGACACTAGCAGGATTCTAGATTTGTCCCAAAACAGTAGAAAAAGTACGTATTGAACAACACTTATGAAAGTATTTTATCTGAATAGAAAGGGAATGCTACCAAAACTAAATGAAAGAACAATCATGAACAACTAAAGAAGTGAATGTCAGAGCTCACAGATTTGGAGTTTCAACTGCAAAAGTAGCTTTATAAGTTTATTTTTAACACCACAAAAAATGTCTGCATAAAAAGGCTTTGAGGAACACCCTGTTAGATTTTTAAGTACTGAAGCAATATGTTTGTTTACCTGGTTCTTCTTGTTCATCAATATCTTGAGGATCTGAACCACTTCTATTACGATATTCCTTACAGCTTTTTGCCTTCCGAGTTGCCATTTCATCATCAGTGGCCTCTCCACTTTCACCCTAGAAATAATGAGCACCATAATAAACATCCCAAACCCACTATTTCCACATTTCAGTATAATCTGTAACAAAAACATGAGATAAATCAGCTATTATTCCTTATGAAACAGACTCCTGTGAGGCCAATACTAGTAAAACAGAGACAACTTAAACAGCAACATTAGGTGTTACCTCAGTTTGCCATCACACAGAAGATGACAATTATTGTGCCTCCCCAAAATGTTGCAGCTGGTTTTACACTATTTCACTTGTGCATTGGAGCCCTAAAGAGGATGGATCTTGTCATCTGAGAATCTTCTACATGCCCACTAGAAAATGTGGGTAGCATAGAGGTGCTAGTCCTGCATTTTCCTCTCTCCTGCCTACTGTTGAAAGCACTTTGTCCAGGAAAAGAGAGGAGACTGCCAGATTAGGTCATGTCTCCCTCACCCAAATAAGACTGGGTGCTAATCCAAGGTGGAATAACTAATGTAGTGTTTTTCAAAACATGAAAACAAAAAGGATTTAAAAAAAATTACACCAGCCTCCAGACATCACTTTGCATGTTAAGATTTTTATTACCTCCAGTATTTTACCTTTACACTGAGGTAGCACCTAAAGGTTGCAAGAAGATGCTGTCCCCCTCTCCTAGCCCTGGCACCATGTCCTAACAATGCTGCAAGCATGAGAAAAGAACAAACTATTGGAAAACAATAATCCTGAAACCTGAAACTACATTAAACAGTTTCAAAATAATCATTTAACTTCTTTTCTCTGGTTCAGAAGACAGCTACACAGTAACTGCAAGAAGAAAACAAAACACACAAATAACAAAATATTCTACCCTGATGAGTACTTTCTTCTTTTTCTTAGCTGTGCTGATTCCCAGAGTGTTGTTTCTTTGCACATTGGTCTTCTCAGTGCTTTTGGTGAGAGATCCCGTGCCTGTGTTTCTTGCACTCCATCGTCTGCCCCCGAACAGCTCAACAGCTTGGGCCAAGGTTGGGCCTTCAAACCTTCCATCCTCCTACAAAGATTCTCAGTGTTAACAAAACAAGGAGAATAAGGACACATTTTTAAAGAAATAAAATAGACATCTCTGAGGAACCAATGAAAGAAATATCAAGAGGAGGCAATTTTTCATTACTAAGTGAATTCCCCTGGGCTACTTTGTTTGCCGCTTTGGGGATGTTTTTGGCCCTATTATCACTCAGTATTTTGGTGCCCTTCTCAAGTACTGTCATTGCTTTTTTCTTTAATAAAATACTTATTCCAAAACTCCAAACATATGAAGTGCTTCTTAAGAAAAAGAAAAATTAACGTCAATGTATTGAAAACTTGCAAGGTTTGACATAACCTTGTGTAGAGAATCAGATCTTGCTGCTTAAGCCATGTTACAGAGTTGGAGATTTAGTGTTAATCTTTAATCTAATCTTACTTACGATAGAAACTAATTGCATTACATTAAGCTGTTGATATCTTTGAACTTTTTAATAGAGAATCACAGCATCTTTTACCTGGTAAAGGCTGACATACTGTTTCCGTAGCCACTGTAGTCTTTGATCAGGGAATCTCCTCATTTTTCTTACAGCTTCAGTCAATTCCAGCAATCCATCATACAGCATTCTGGCAGTGTATTTTGGAGCAACAAAGTGCAGCAACTTATTATCAGTAGTCTGAAGTCCATAAAGTAGTGTTATACCATTTTCTTCAAGGGACATATTGCAAAGTTTATTTTGAACACACACAGTGTGCATATCAATGCCCGAGTGTCCCATATATACAGCCTTGGCAGAAAACAAGTCCAAAAAACCTTCCACCAGCCCGGTATTACCAAGAAACTGGTATTTACCAAGCTCAGCAGTATTGCCCAGCACATTCAGTTTTGCCTTAGCATTTGCAGGGCAAACTGTTGTGGGTTTTGTCCAAGTCAAAGTACTATTGTCAGGCTGGAGCTGAAGAAAGCAGCGAGCTGAGAGAT
>WEKY01052149.1:0-54619 GCA_013390045.1 Picathartes gymnocephalus | reverse complement strand
AGATGTGTCTCCTGGTCATAATGAATGACGGTTGCCCCTTGTTGCATGAACTGGTGGACGTCAGCCTTGATGGACAACACATACCAGGGAATGAGTTCTATCCCATGGCAGAAAGCCTTTTGTTGCTCTTCCATTGAGTTTGTGTCCCATTCTTTCAACTGCTCAAATATGTCACTTTCAGAATCTGAAAGATCTCCAATGAGAAATCTGCATATGAGCAAATATGAGAGATTTATATTTAGTGATACATGTGCTGGATTTTGCTATGCCTGATGAATATTTTTTCTGCTGTTTAAATAAATGGACTACTATCATCACTTTATAATTGGGACGTACAGGATCTTGTGTAGTTTTTGAGTATTACAATTTATGCTATTGCAATTTTGCTTTAAGAGATGCTGCTACAGTGAACTCCTGAAACAATATGATTATATTTTCCTAAAGCTTTCCAAACTGCATCAATAATAAAAGGTATCTGATTGGTTCTTAAAGCCAAGTGATTCCAGTTTTTAAATCCATTGTGTAAGATTGTTTCAGTTGAAATATCAAGTACCATAGGTGGAAACTGTTAGCAGGATGTAGTGCATTGTAGTGCAGTACTTCTAATCTCTATTCTGTTACTGATTGAACATGCAGACCTTTCACATTATATAATACTCTGAATAACACTAGTAAAAAATAAAACAGTGGTTAAAATACATACCTTCCTCAAAAGAATGCACCAAGAATTTTATCAGATACTTTCCATCAGAAATTTTATTTTACTTAAGGAAAATATTAACATGACACCTATATGTAGCTACCAAAATTTCTGAAATATTTTGCCAAAATTAGAAACAGTAGATACAGAGCAACAATAGTGAGCTAATAGAAGAGGTATTTTGAATAAAATGCCTTCCCTGCAGAAGCTTCTAACAGGTATGAACTCACAAATGTTCAATATTTGGGTACTTCAGTAAACATAAAAAAGGACAAACTGTTCCGTGTACAACAGAACCAATGAAGCACATTTTCCTAAGGATATTCAGGCAATAAAATCCAAACCATTTTCCTCTACATATCCTTCAAGACATCTTGTCCTAATACCCTCTGTGCTTCTCCTTCCTATCACAGCACTCCCAGTTCCTGCCACTTACCCACCAACTAAGCCAAAGATGACTCATGTTGTGTTTCCAAGTCCCATAAACCATCTCCCTCAGTACTAAACAGCACAGGTGACCATCAGCTTTCCCTCAAACTCTTCTCTACCTGGATGACAAATTAATCCGAATTTTTCCCTTACTCCATACAGAAATTCTTATGATCTTAGAGATCTCTGTCTCTTCACCAAATTTATAAAAAAGTGGTAAATAGGCTGAGGATTTATTGCTTGTGGTGAGGGGATTGACACAATAACTGCATTGGTCTTAACTGTAGCTCTATTTCTTTAAGAAATATTCCTACAAATAAAGGTCATGCATTATAACTGAGCTGATATAAAATGTCTTACTAGAGTCTTACCAGACACATGTAAATTGGAGTATTTACCTGTCTTATACAAAGTTAACATTTTAAAATGAAACAAACAACTGAAGCAGCTCTTTCTCCCCTATGCCCTCAAAACAAACAAACAAGTCACTGTAAAAATGCTATAAAATGTATTCTGAGAGTAGATGTGCATGGCTGGAGGAGTCTGTTATAGCAGAGACAGAACTGGCAGAGCTTTGTTTATGCCTTGTTTCACATGTGCTGGCCTGCTGCAGGTTAAAAGGCACAAGAAGCAGGCAAGCCAAGTACACACACACACAGAAATGGAGCCTCTGACACGAGCTGCCAAAAGTGACACCACTGACAATTACTGAGAGCACTCACAGGGCCTGGGCTGGACCAGGGGCTTTCTTTACACGTGCTGCACTGAGAGGCAAGGAAATGAAAAGATAAAGGAAACAGTGACACAGATTGCAGTTTTAGAGGAGAAAATTGCAAGGTATACAAAAAGTAAAAAAAAAAAGGACATTTTCCCCTATTATTTTACATGTTATTTACTGTAATTGGAAAAGCTTAAAAGTGAAGATAAGATCAGGCTAATAAAGCAATGATTCAAAGTCCAGAGTATCTTCATAGGTCACCCAATAATTAACAATTCCATAAAAACTCTATTTCAAATTTGGGAGGTTTTTTTCCATTTTTCTGTCTACCTTTGTTTTTTTAAAAATTATTAATTGTCCGACTAGAGTTCTAAGAAAGATTAATGTTTATCTGGCATGTTCAGAAATCCAGGGCAATTAGATGGGTCACTGACTACAGAGTGATAGAGCTTATTTGCTAACTAGGACAGTATTTATAACCACTGCCCACTGATTCTATTAGAAGCCTTTCATTTTCTTCAAATCAAATTAACCTACCAGCTTTGGTGCATTCATGTTCCACAATACTAATCCAAATCATCAAAAGAAAAACTAATTGAAAATCCTTCTTGCAATTATAAAGTAATTAGAAACATGTTATGCAGTGTATTTTTCTGCCTTTATGACCACAACACTACAATTATCAGATAATGCATAATTACAATATAACTTGGATTTTATAACACTGTATGCAAATATGACAGGTCTTGTAAGAAATAGGAATAAATTTCTTCCTTAGAACTCTTTAGCTGTTCATAGCAATAAAAATAAACCAAACACAGCCTCCATACACGTACAACAGAACATGGCCCTTCTGCCTCCGTAGCAATTTGCTCCTGTGCCTCACCCAGCTCTCTGCATGCCCAGGAAAGACACAGCAAGTGAATAAGGAATTTCCAAAGCCTATGAGACGAGTTAAATAAGTACTTTCAGAAGTATTCTCCTACAAGTATTGCACTGTTAAAATATTTACTGCATCAGAAGTACGGATACTCATAACTGAGTAATTAGTAGCCTGAACCAGGAAACATAACTTTAATTACCTATCCAGAGTTTTCTTCATTTAAATTTTAATTTTTCATTTCAGATTCACTGGGTTTTTTAAAAAACTGAATTCCTACTTTAGTTTGGAGTGCAACTTTCTAGATCATATTTATGAATAAAGCATAAATAAGTAATTTACCAAGAAATTATTTCATAAACACATAAAAAAAGGAACTCCATTTAATTTCTATTTTGTTCATCGAAGTGAAATGTTTATATACCTAGCTTATTTGCCATTTGAACTGTGATTTGCAAGTTGATTTTAAAGCATATTAATTAACAAAAAATAATTCCTGGAAGAAAGTATTTGGGCTGAAGTCAGTCAAGAGATAACATAAATGGGCAGAGAAGTGGGTCTGTCTTTCTTGGCTTAATCTAGTGCACCACTTCCCAGAAGCAACTAAAGCCAGATGTGAATAATTCTATTAGAAACCATTCTTTCAGGAAATAATGATTATTTATTTGAAATGAAATTTTGAATTACATGTTAATGAAATAAATGCATTTTAAACAGGAAGACAGTAGTTGCCTCTCAGGCAGTCAATTATTAGACTTAATGTTTAAGTAGCTGAAATAAGTTGGATAGTTCTGAACATATTGATATTTCTGATGCACATTATCAGTAAAATAACTCAAGCAGTGACTTAAGCATGTTTTTTTATGCAAGCCCTCACGTAATTTTATGGTGCTTCACCTCAGAGCAGTACAGTCCTGTTACTTAATTTGAAGTTAGCCTAACACAGTTACTTAGCTGAAAGCTGACCTCACCCACCTATGTCCACATGGACTTTGCAGGGAGACTTCATTGCAAAGCAACATTTTAGAAGATCATGTGATGTCCTAAACTTTGATTTACTGTATTTCCTGCTGGTGACTAGTACAGTCTTCAAGAGTGGTCTTCAAAGTGATTACTGAACACTGGGCATTTTTTTTTTTTTATACAGGGCACAATGAAGTAAACTTCTTTGTAAAACAGCAGGACTACAGCAACCTGAAAATTCAAAATGTGTACTCACACCTGAATGTTTTCTAGACAAAATTTAAACCCCTCAAACTAACATGTCCTTAATAGAAGAAGTCTTTTGAAGGATAATAAATAACCTTTATTTTGAAGGGGCCAGAACACTGCCTGAGCATGCAGAATATAATGTTCTGAGCTCTGATAACAAATACGTCCTGGTGCTATTCCTGTCACTAGAGATCAAAATTGTAATTGTAACTGTGGATTTTTAAAGCTCTCTGTGTAAGACAAAAAGGATTTATGCTTATCATGAGAGGAAGTAATTACATCATGAGGGAAAACATAGCTATAGAGAGTTTCCAAGGAGTTGAGTATCAGGGGAGGAAAGTTCTGAATTGCAAATGGATAAATACAAAGGAAGATGTTAAAGTCACTCTTATTTCTAAAGGCAAGCCTTGGTAAAAGAAAATCAAAGATTAAAACCATGATATATAAACATGATGATAGTAAATGAAATGAGACCTACTGGTACCGGTTTTTGTCCTTTAAAGAGTTTTTCCTTGAATTGCTCCCTTCACTGACATTATCTTCACCCTCTTCAGACTCCAAACTGCGATTGCAGCTCCGAATAGTTTGAAAGATATTGTTTGTTGTTGATTCTTTTTCTGGATTATTTAAACCATCTTGGCCTACTCGTTGTAAGAAATTATCTTGTCCACTGTAATCTGAAACAAACTATAGAGATATCTAAAAGATTAGTATAGTTACAAACAGAACACTGTCATCTACTTCTCACTGTAGAAATTTTTACTATTAAGAATATCTAGGGCATATTTCCTACTTCTCATGGGATTTTGTGCCTACTTGCAACCTGTAACAGACCAAATCATTTCATAAATCAAGTAACACAAGTTAAGTAACTCCTGAAAACTTTTAAAAAGCCTCACTCTTTAGCTTTTCATCTAACAGGGGCATATTTCTTTTAAAACCAAAATAATAGAACTCAAAAGAAATGTTTCTTTCCATAGAGGAGAAGTTTGATCTGCTGAGCTTCTAAATTCTGTTTTTAAGGAACTGAAAACTTCCAATTCCCAGTGAATTAAGTAGAAGGTCAGAGTATTAGCAGAAAATAATTACACATTTCAGGCTTTACATACTTACTTAATCCATAGTATAAACATGATCCTTTGTTACTAATGCTAATTTCTCAGTACTCTGATATTGAACTTGGTAGAAACAACCAAATCTAAATTGTTAAGTAACTATGGGAATTAAATTGAGGTCCATGTAACTGACCAGTCTAGTAACATTCTGGTTTAGAAAGCTTTAATTAGATGATGCCTTTGTGTAAGATTACCTAAAATAAAGCACTGACTAAGAACATAACACCTTAGAATAGTCATCTCATTTACCTCTAATGTTTCCTCCTGAGAGTTGTATCGTGGACAGAGTCTGATGAGGCTTGATGCTCCATCCAAAACTTCACAGAGCTCTTTTAAAAACACACCACAGAAAGGAACAACTTTACAGCCTGGAATATTGAGTGCCCGGTTGACCACTTTCCTGTACTCAGATGATGACTCATGTTGTGCCATAGCATCCTTCAGACTTCGCATGGTTTCAATATCAGACTGGTCCATAAATTGCCACATTTTTAAAACTTTTCTTGACCTATTGCAAGAAGAGATCACAACTATTAGTAAAAAAATTTAAACAATTTCAACAAGTGTTGAACTTGAAGGTAACAGAGGAAATTATCATTGCCCAGAAATTAATGAATGAAATCAAAGCCATTATTTTTATGAAAATTTCCCCCTTTGAATTATCAAAGAACAAAACTAAAAATGAGAAACTAGCAGTCTGATCTACTAGAGTAATATTTCACATTTTAATAAAAGCCCAGCCGCATAAAACATACCAGCAGGCTTTTTAACATTTTTATTGTGTCATTGCCTCAAATTCCTAAGGGCTCATAAAGAAATAAGAAAAGGAAACAGCTTAAAGATAAACCGGAGTGTTTGTTACAAATTCCTTCAGCTGTATTATGAACAATCCATAAAGCTAGCAAAAGTTGGGGGGTTTAATTAAATTTATTTTGAAAAAATTACATTGATTTATTCCTCAATTTGCTCATGAAATAAACAATTTATTTTCACAGAAATAAGGAAATCAGGACCATGTTCCAGCTCTCAGGCACCGGTGCAGAGCTGTAGCTGAAAAGAAACTCTGATTACAAACAGAAATAGCTCCAGGGACTGTGAGTACCTCTGGCAGTTCTCTTACCTTCTGAGCTGCATGTCTATGTAATTATATGGCCTTTCTTCCCACCCCTGGCCTCAGACATACCAAAAGGTCCAAAGATACTCTCACAGTAGACTGCCCTTAGCCCCACTTTCCAATCCTGTCCTGAAAATGCTGCTCATCAGCATAAGCCTTCCTCTCCTCTCTCTCTTGTGCTGTGCAGATTCATTAGAGATAAAATTAAGCCCTTAATTGGCTTTGCATTTTCCCTCATAACTTACGTGGCTTGGAGATTGTGGATGTGTTCTGCTGAAATATACTCTCTATGCCTATGAGCATTCCAAATGAGCTTTATATTCCAAAACCATAAGCAAATAGCTCAATGAGATCCTTAGTAAACCACAAAGAAGAGCAATGCAAACACTTCAGAGCTTTGTTACACAAACATGTTATACAACGAGGGTCAAAGCCAAGAGATGGGAAATTTGATCTTAACTCTTCTCTGCTCAGTCCCATTTGTTGCCCTCTGAATTGTCAATGCCAAGGCACTGCTTTCCTGCTCCCCTGGCCCTACAAGAACGTATCATTCCAGAGAAAAGCACACAGTGAGCTGTCTTTGAGCCCCTACTCTCTCCTCCTTGAGATAATGCTTGTCCTTCCACATCGGACCATGACAGCACGAGATCCCAACATCGGTCTGTATAAGTAAGTCAGAGGGGTTAAAAACCAGATTTGGCTGTTTGGTTTTGTTGGGGTTTTTTTGTCATCTTGAGGTAGTTTCTTTTTTACACTTAAAACTGATCCTTTTAGAGCATCACCATAATTATGTTTCACTTATGTTCTGGAGACTCCAATCCCGTTACATTAGTCATAGCTCATTAGATAAACCACAACTGCTTTCCCATCTTATAAATCTTTTTTTAATTCTGTTAAAAAAAAAAGTTTTCTAATGCAACATATTCAGTGTGCACCAGGAAAACTGATGGAGTCTTCAGAGCATTTTGAGGGGAAAAAAAAGGGTTTAGCATGCTTCATTTTTCCAAAAGGGATTACTAGAAAGTCACAGCATGAGATGATGTGGCTTAGCCATGGATTTTTGTTCAGTTTCATTGTTCCCCAGAGACATCTGCTTAACAGAAGCTGCAATGTAATCCATCACTGAAAAGCCATTTAAAAAAAAAAAAGAAGAGTTGCCAGTACCTTAGCCCTGCCAGGAATTCCATAACAGCATTGTAGTTGCCCATATTCCAGCAGCATTTTGCCACATGCACTAAGTATGAGAAAACTTCTCGTTTCTCTTCCATAGACCCTGCAGTCAGGATCAGCCAGGTAACCCACGAGCTCACCTTGTAAAATCAAACAGACAGTATGATCAGTCAAAGCAATGCCACTCAGAGTATTCATGCAAACTTGACAGATAATGTGGGTTTGTTTGGTTTCTTCCATCAGGAGAGTATCAGTCAAAATTCCACTTGCACGCTCATGGCCAAATCACATATGCACTGCAAACAAACTTACACAGTGACATATTCACATTATGTTAAATCATTAATTAGTCTAGAAAAACTTTTATTAAACAAAAACCTACTGCATCTTAATATAAGATACTCTGAACATGCATTGATGCCACAGAAAATGGACAGCTTCAGCTAGAGCTGATTTCTAAAGTTGCTGGAGAGACGTGCAGTATAAATTCTCATTAACATGGCTTACAGATCTCAGCCCCACAGTGAATAACCCTTGTTAACAATATGAACAGAGAAAGTTGATAAATTGCTATCTTTTGGGTTTGGTTAACTTCATAAACCTAGATATATTTAATGCACAATTATGCTAATTCCTATAGGCATTGAACATTTCAGATAATTCGCATTATCTGTTTCAAGATCACAAATAAAGTAAGCAAAAAGAAATCTCATCTTTCTAAGTGTGTCCATACTACCAACTTCTCTTTGGTAATTAATTAATGCTGGAATCAGAAATCAACTTAGTAGTTGATTCTGTTTGTATTTAAACAAATAAAAATCAAACCTTCATTTGATCAGTGTGTGTATTTTCTTTCCAGTTTATGTTCCCACAACATCCGTAAAAAGTAGCTATATTTCACATGGAACCCTAATTTAAACCAACTGTTTCTTTTTACAATATGACTCCCTGGAGGCTTGATTTTTGTCATTGTGTAAACACTTAGGAGGCAATAAACGTGATTTGTTTACTGACACTGTGTTCCATTCTTTGGTCCTGAAGGACTCAAGTGTTTACAGATAATACCAGTGTAAGGAGAGGCTTATAAAAATTAGAAAATGCTAGTTCACCCCTCAGGGGCCATAGACTTTTATTCTAAAAACCAAGCATGTGAAATAAAATGTAAATGAATTAGTACTATCAGGAAAATAACTCCACTGAAAATATATAGGGCTTCTATTTATGCAAGTCTATACAGACTCAGTGTTCCAAGCCACCCGCTCCCGAGAGAGGACAGTCAAAGAATATGAAGAATCTAAGTTACTATTTAACCTTTTTGATGGCCAAATCAATCAAGAACGAAAAATGAGAAATGTCCAGATAAGAAGAAAAGTCATAGTCCCTATATGCAATCTATACGTCTGTACAAAACAAACAAACAAACAAACACACAAATCACACTTTTAGACTGAACTGCTCAAGAAATTCATTCACTGGGGACATACTCATGAGTGAGGACATTGACTATGGGGATGCTCTAATAGGTTTTGAGCATCAGAGAAAGCACACTAACCACTTCAGCTCAGAATGTGAATCTGAATTCAGCTAGAATTTTATTTGATGTGCTCAATTAGTTATTTCTAAAATGTAAAAACTCCATCAACAAAGAAGTGCATACCTGAAGAGCATGAAGGTGTGGAAAATACAAAGCACCACAGCACTGCGTGGGTTGACACATCTGACACATCGGAGTCAAATGAGGGCAAAATCAGAATAAAAGGTAATAAAATAAATCCACTAATAAAATCAGAAATTGTGAAACAGTATAGTCAGACCTGTAATTCAAAGTTGGCATAGATTTGTTTTTGTATGCTGGAATAAAGTGACATATTATTTTTGGATATGATTCTCATTTTCCAGAAATGGCTCTGTTAGGGAATGCAACTGCTAAACATGCAAACTCACAAAAAAATTAATATGTATTTGCTATGAAATACCAAATGTGGTAATGATTTGATTAATATGGTTTTAGACATTTTAAAGAATCATATAATTTTAAACAGATATGTTTTAATCTAAGGTAGTAAAGATGTAATGATCAGGAGAAAACAGTATCAAAATTGAGAAAAATGTCTAAAAAGGCAACTGACTTCAGACTCTCCATTAAGAGGAAACCTTGAAACTAGGGAAGCCACTTGCTGAAATTATATTTAATAGAGAGTCTAGAACCGCTATAAACAGAATGATGAACTTTTACAATCTGTAAACACAAACAAAAAATTATAGAAAGCAGCATGGGTGAGCCTTTGCAGCCTCGAGATACTGTGTAACATCTAAGAGCAAAGGAAGGGTACAAAAGGCACCATGAAGTTTATGCTCACTCCTCTTGCAGGACAACAAGATTTACAAAAGGAGTAGAAAGCACTGTAAAATATTTCACTAAACGAGAAGGAAAAATAAGGTGTCTGAATCTTTTAATTTTAAAATATAATGGGTAAAGGCAGATGTAAGAGATTGGGTAGAATCAGGGGACAGAAATGAACATCTAAAGATATAAATCACTTTTGAAAAATAATAAACATGCCTGCTTTAGAAATGTTGGTATTTTAATTTTTTCTGGAGATCAGGAACAGATGACATTCAAGAAATAACAAACTCATCAAATTTTCATTGAAATGGAAGTTCAGAAGTGCGATTACTCAGATACTGTTTGTGTACAGCTGAGCTAGATTTACCTTACACACAAAAAAAAGCAGAGAACAACTCTACAGGTACTTATTTCTTGGTGGCTATGGAATTCACCTGGAAACTGAATTCAGAATCCTGAATTTTCCATTTTGGCACGCAAGTGGCACAGACGCTATTTTGATGCGGCACAAGTTCTCTGTCACTAAATCCAGGGGTTTTCTAGCAGGGGGAAGAGAGCAAAGGGAAGCTCCATCCTGGCAAGCTCTGACTTCTGGGCACTCCAGCCAAGTGTACACAGAGCAGCACTTCCTCTTGCAGCACCTCCCCCTTGGCTGGCTTGCAGAGCCACCTCCCCAGCTGTGTCACAGCCGAGGAACACCTGACCTGAGGATGAAGCACCATCAGCTGCCTTGGGGCCAAGCTGCCACTACAGCAGCACGAGAGCTTCACGACTCAGGCAGTGCCTGGGCACAGACAGCACATCCCAGCCAAAGAGTGCACAGCAGGAGCCTTGCCAAGGAGATCAAAATACATTGCCAGTATTTGTCAGAATGAGCAGTAAAGCTTTTTGGATCAAGTTTTTGTGTTGGACAGCACTTCAACGTCAGATCACAATCTACATATCAACACAGTAATCATTATTTCCTTAGTTTAGTTTTTTTCACACTTGACTTACATAGTTCTGTTTATGTAACTCATTTTAAGCTCCCTTCAGAACAGAAATCATCACAGCAAACCTATAATTAGATTTCCGCTGCACTGCTGATGAGTCTGAAAAGCATGAGAAAATGTATCCTGGGCTTCATTGTGATAGCCCACATGATTGTAAGACACAAGAAAAGCAATAAATTAAAACATGATTCACTTAAACAACTTGATAATAACATCAGTCTTTTCATTCAGATGGATAAAAATGAGTGTCTTTCAGGATTACTGGATACTAATATTAAGTACCAAACAGGCAAAACCAAAGAGATATTTGCTTAAGATTTAAATATTTTCTGGTGCCCTAATAGAGAGGAGCACTAACAACATCGAGCCAAATTAAGATCATATACTTAGAAAGTAGCCTCATTTGCAAAGTTTAAGAGATATAGGAGTCTCCTTCAAATCTGAATCTGAGCATACAGGACCTGCATGAGAAGTCTTGGCAATGCAAGCTGTACTGAGCAATATGCACTATAATTTGTAGTACAAAAACATCTGTACAGTTTCAGATTTTCTGAAATTATCTTTTTATATCACCTTTACTATTTTAACTGCACCAAAATCTATTCCATTAAATAACTCATTTTTTTAGATGTTTGGTGGCACATCTTTCTTGATCAAAGCCTTCAAGTAAATTCAGGTTAGGTATTGCATATTTTTATTCAATGTTTGTTGTTTGTTTTTTTTTTTTACTTTTAAACACAGGAAATATATATCAGTCATTAAAAAACTAAAATGAGTCTATGTCTTTGATTACCTAATTATTGAACTACCACTGATTTCAAGTCAAATCTATATGCAGGCAAAAATCTCCCAATTTGTCAGGGGCAGGATATAGTTTATTCCTGAGGCTCAGCTGCTTTTACTAATAAAATGTGAAGGACGCAAAAGAGACACCCCTGATAGAACTTGATCCTCAAGTTACGGTACATGACCTTAAATCTGTGTACAACTGCAACCTACAGGGCTGTTTATCATTGACTCTATGGGAGCCTTGCTCCATGTAGGACACAGCATTCAATGCATGTCAAATTATTAACTGTATCCCTAAATTTGCCACGGATTGTCTTTACTCATTCTCTTATTTCAGTCTTCTAATACTCAAGATTACAATAATTCATATATATGAATATAGATATTCATATTTATATATATAAAAATTCTTTACTATACTCTATATAGCACCTCAAGAATGTATTATGTGATTTTTTTTTACATGGGAGTTAATTTATTGTTTATATTTTACCAGAATGTAAATGTAGTGATGCTATTGAGGGAGAAAATTAATAACAATCTCCACCTGTAATGTGCAGTGTTTTATCATTTGTAGTGTTTTACACTCATTTCTCCAATGCTTAAGTTTGTAAAACTTTTACAGCAATTCCCAAGCTACATACTTCAGTGGGTGATGCTACATGGAAGAAATGATGTCTTTTATTTTTGCATTACATTTTTAGGAACTTCATAATCCTTGAGAGATGCAGCTTTAGAGGTGAAATTACCACACACAGCTGCCTGCCTGAAGTTTAACAATTACCATTGCTAGCAAGTAAAACAAAATCATCTGGTTTACCACAAGGTAAGATTACAGTACATACCTTCTTTAACACCTACCATAAATTAGCCATTAATATCTTTCTATAACAAATTGTAGCTGATTTAAATACTGCCTACACTGGAGCAAGAAAGCAAGAAACTTTAATACTGACAAAATAAAGTATATGTATGAAAAGTCTCTGAATACAAAACAAGATTATTTTTAACATATCCAAAGGATAAGCCTGGCAATCTATAACCCATTTAACCAAGTCATTCTGGTTTTAGTAATTTTGTTTGACAAAAATTAAGAAATTTGAGTAAAATCCGAAGAACATGAAAAATAACTTTCATTAGATATCATACGGTAATTATGGCAAGAGGAAAAAACATTATTTTCTTTAAAAGCAGAATTCTTAGTGAATCAGGATAGTCCAATGTCTCCCTTCAAAAGCAATAATTAAAAACACTAGCAGTATGCAGCATTAGCACTAATTGCTGTCTGCAGTGAGTTCCTCTGCACTACTAACTGTGCACAAACCTGTCAGTGCATATTGATGAAAATCTGTGTACATATTTATACACAGTTCTGTGTATAAAACAGAACAAAACATTTTGTTTGTTGTTTCACTGAGGTTTAATTATTAAATTTTTTTGGCTCTTGGTATAATATGCCAAATAATTTTCAGATGCATTTTTAAAATCTGAATATTTTAAATTGCATATCTTATGAACAGATGGTTTACTTTATATGCTTGTGTGAAATTATATAACCTTACAGAGAACATTTACCATTTTAAATCTGATTAAACACCACTCCAAACAAGGACTGGAAACAGTTTGATATTTGTACAAACACAATCTTTTTAAAAGCATTATGCAAACCCATTTAAGCATTGCAAAAAAATGCTGAACTAAGAGACAGTGCAATATTTATTTACATTCCATTATTTCAGTAAAATGATATGTCTCTGTTTTGCTAGTGAGGTTTAAATTTGTATTTTGAATGAACAATGAAAAAAACTTATAAAATTTAACCATTAAAAATAAAACTAACATCACTAAGTGTCCTAAGTAGCCATGTTTTAATTAACTTTGCTGATTTTAAGAATGACTTAAGTGAGTGATGAATGCACTCCAGTAGCAGGGCTATACTAACACTGTTCAAACATTTTTACCTCCTTAGCTTATTTTTTGGCAACCATATCTTTCAAAAAAATCCCCTTATGCATTCAACTTCTTATTTTGCATTTTCAGTCCAGTAGTGAGACTACCTTCAGTCAGCTGTCTGAATGATCTTCCAATCTAAGAACTCACAGTTACTCTGTATGCATATCTCAGCATGAAAAATTAAATGTTTCAGTTTAAGTTTTATTGGTTTTCTTCTACTTGAAGCTAAAGCCAGAAAGATCAAGTTACAAGACACTCTTTTCATGTTCATATAAAGCAATGATTGAAATTATTTTAAAAGTTTACATGAACATAAATGTTTAAAACATATACATTGTGTTTGTGTCTGTGGTTGCTTTGGTGGTGAGAGGCAGAAGAGTGGCTGGGAGTCAGTTATAAAGGTGCAAGATGCTGGGGTGGGCAAAGAGACAAAAAGAAACAGAATCCCAGGAAGACTGTGGCACATGACACTGTGGAAGGAGCACACGTCACTCCACGGAAAGAAGCAGGGTGAGCTCATGTCATACAGGAATCAGAGAAAAGAACGAAATGACGAAGAGAAAGGCACAGAAGACAACAAGGAGAGATGAAAAAAAAGTGTGTTAAGAGTTGTCAGAGTCCTAAAAGACACTTAGGTACCATTTTCCTAACTTCTTCCCAGCTGCCAGGGCTCTGCTAACTCTGCAGAACCTCAACAGCTTCTTCCTACAGTTTTACATCCTTGAAAATGAAACCGATAGTCAAAACTCCATCAGAGGAGAAAAACATGTTAATACTACTAAGTGCACAATCTTAGGGCCAATAGTTTTGTAAAGGTAGATGTTACTGTATTTCACTCTAATCCTCCCACACTAACCACTAATTCAGAATCAGCTTTTAATTACTTTTAGTAACAGGAAAGAATATCTGTCTTTAGCTTGGTCTACAGTCTTGCTCTGACAAGACTCTATGATCAATTGGATATTATTAGCAGGAGATGAAGTATCAGTTGTATCTCAACAACGAGTACGTGTTACACCCAAGGTTCCACTATCATGCAATTACATTTTTAATCAAACCTTAAAGACTATAGGCTTTATTTATAGCTGGTGATACTGAATGCATGTAACCCAAAACCTTCCAGGATTGAGTGTCATTTTACACAAGTATTATAAAGTGTTCCTCCTTAATATGTACTGTCAGAAAAAAAATACTAAAAAGTATACCGCTTTATGACAAATACTCTAAATAATATAATTATTATTTAACAGAACAATGACATGGAATTGTTTTTCCTCATCATGTATCAGCAGCCTGTCATACTACAAGTAATTTTGGCTCCCACATTATAAATACACTTCGGTATTTCTATGGGCAATGCCAAAAAAATTAGCAAGTGCTCACTGAGTTTTGCCAACAAAATCATGACTCGTTGTACAAGAATTTTCTTTCCATTTATAAACAAAGACATTTTGAGAGTTAACGCTTGTGATTGGCTATGGAAAGTGATATACTCCACCATAAGATAAAGCATATAGCAAAACAGTGATTTATTACAAGCAGTAAATTTTGTACAATAATTCCATTTAAACATATAACATCTATGCTTTTAAAAAGTTTTTCCAGATTATACGTCAAATAATCTATTGCACTAAATACCAAAGAATCTCTGCAGTGAATATTTGGGAATTAATTCAAAATATATAAAAAACTATCCTGTACCATTACCAAACAAGGAACGCTAGACAACAAAAACTGCAAAGTCACAAACTTCTAAGACTGATAATGCTGACTATTTTATCAAGAGGCAACTTTAACGCTAAAACTGTCATTGGTGTGGAACAGACTCGGTCATTTCTGACAAGACTTCTTCAGGACCTACTTGCTTTTCAATCCTGTGACCCTTCAATGTCAGAAGGCAATCATGGTCAGTCTAATTTGTACGTCTAATGGGAACACATCCTCAAGAACCTGCCCTGGCATTGTGCCTCTCCCAGCAGGATGCAGCACAGCTTGGCCAGTGCACCTCGTGCCCCCTGGCCTCAGCCCAGTGGTCACTGTAAGAGAAGCCCTACAGGCAGGAGGGGCCCGGCTGGGTCAGACCCTGCAGCCCTCTCCAAACACACCAGACACAGTCTTCTTAAGCACTGCTACTGCAGATAATTTAAATTATTTTTAGGCTCTGATTAAAGACTGAATATTGTAGTTGCAACTTTTATGTATGTTTCCATAACTGAATGAGGTGAGAGAAGCCAATATATTTATCCGATTTTAGTTGATAAATTTCAGTAGCATGCAACAATAAGGAACACTTTGAAATATGCTAAATATTCACTCACTGATTCTTCTTTGCCCAGCACAAAGGAAGTTCACTAGGGGTTAATACACATTCTTCTATATTTACTTAATTTTATACTGGTTTTTTTTGCTACCTGCACAATTTTCATCTCACCCACCATAAGAATGCAGTGGATGGCAAAGTGAAAAAGCACTAAACGTCAACTTTATCTTCATTTTATTCCGCTTCTACGATTCTAGAAACAGCTCACTGCTAACATTGAACATAGTTCACCCGCCAAAAAAGGAAGAAACAACTGTTCTATGTTTCTGCAGCTAAAACATGAGTTTTTATTTAGGTGGTTTGATTTTGGTCTGGGTTGGGTTTTGGGCAGATTTTTTTTTTACATTTTCTCAATCCTTAATCAATTTTTTATTAAACTCATGAGAAGATCACCTTACTAAAAGTAAAATAAAATCTTACTAAAGAACTCAAGATTTGGCTTGAGTGAAAATGTCATGCCAAGTGACACTTCTTTGTATAACAATGCTCAAGACACATACAGTGATTAAACAAATAAATAGTGCAGATGAGAGTAGTTATATTACAGAAAATACAGAAAATTTTAGTTTATAATACTTCTGTGCTGACTCCTAAGATCACGCTTAGTCTACAAAAATTCAAAACAAATAAATAGACCCCCAACACCTAAACAAAATAATAAATGGAGTGAAACTGTACCCCATACTGTCAGTATAAATACAAGCGATTAGAAATCTGTAATTTTTTTCTTCATGTTTACTTTACAATGTGGAAGAAAAAGTTAGGCCGTTGTTTCCCAAGCTCACTGAGCAAATAGGTCAAATAGCTTCTATTAAATTCAGTGAAAATTACTTAGCTAAATTTCTGGTCATCATAACTTATATTTTAAAAATGTGTTGTTACAACTAAATTCAGCTCTGAGAGATAAAGGAAATAACTAACCCACACATCAAGTAATAACCCTTATGAAAAGCAATTCTAAAGTTTCGTTTTACCTCATTAAACCTTGTCACAAGATCTTCTACAGCATTATGTTCACCATTGGGAGAAGAAAGAATAGTAGCAGATATGGATGCCTTAATAGATGGCAGCTTGCTTTGACAGTCAGCACTACCCAAATCCCTGGTTAGAAAGCAGAGGTAGTCGATGGGTAAGACTTTCCTGTAGAGCTCCTGCTCCTGCTCGGTCAGAATGCTGGCAACCTCCTCTGGGAACTGGATGAGGTGCTGCAGTTCCATCAGCTCCCTACTGATACCTGCCATGCCAGAGGGAAGGGCACTGGAGCCAGCCACAGATGTACACGCCTGGCGTTCTAGAACAAAACAAATAAAACATTTGTTAGCCTTTGCCTTTAACTCTTGGACCGTGCCGTGCAAAAGCAAGGCAACTTGTTATTTTGGTTTTGTTAAACTGTTCGTTCATTTACTCAACAATACACTATATTCTAAATACTTTCTTTCTATTTAAACAACCTAATATGTTCTTTTACGTGGGGTCTTTCTGAGTACCTTTGTATCTGGTGTTGGCTAGATAGAAGGCAAGTAGAGTCAGGAGATTGTTAAGTCACCTGCCAAAACACACGTGCTTCCTGAAATATCCGAACTCCTGCTTCTGGCACCCGTGGCCTTGTCACAGCCTCAAACGAAAGGGTCACACAGCAGAGCTGCCTCTGCTTTGCCACCGTGCAAAGCAGCTTGAAGCCCTGACTGCAGCACTGAGACCCTACTGCCACAAGAAATAATGTATAATGATAACTTAAAACCCATGTGGGTCAGCATTTTTCTTCATAATCCACTTGCTATAAGATAAATTGTATCTGAGCTTGCTGCATTGTGAAACCACATGTCCAAGGCTACAAAACATTTTTCATTCCTCTCAGAAAATGCATATATTTGGGAGTATGCATGTTTATCCATTAACACAAAACATTCATAGTAGTTTTACAATATCCCAGCAGTGATACCTCTTGAAAAATAAAACTTTTCCTAAGAAGGAAGAAGGAAAGCTTTCTAAGACTGTGTGGGAAGCCTGAAACATCAACACAATGATTCCAAAATAGTGAGTGTCTTCTTACTAGATAAGTTTAGAATGGGTTCTCTGAAAAATTTTTCAAGAATTACTTAAATGTACAAACATTCATAGCTGTATATTACATTCTCTTCCTCATTCTCAGGAAAAGGAGCTTATTTTTTTGCATTGCTTCATGAAATATCTTCAGAGATTTTTTCCACACATAATGGAGGTACACCCTCGATCTATCTTTTACCTATTTTTTAAAATATATATATATATAAGCTCTCATTTCATAAAGAGAGCAAATGTCTTTTTTTCTCTAGAAAAGAAAAGAACAAGTTCATAATGACTGATTAAAATTCAGTCCCTTATAATAAACATAAAATATGCTACATGAGTTTTCCACTCAGTCATTTTGTGCAAACTATTATTAATCAGAGGGAAGTTAAAAAGACAGAAAAATGGCTTTTCTTAATGTATTCTACTAAAAGTCAAATTATCAATTGCAGTAGCCCAAAATAAAGTCTTTGGGCTAACAGAACCTATTGAGAAATGTTCAAATACAAAAGAGGTTTCTGAAAGAAGAAAGACAAATTATTTCTGTGTCTAGACTAGCAAGCAAAAAAATAATCAACTTAATTTGCAACAAGCAGTATCTTGGTTATATAGTGGGGAACATATCTAACTTCAGTGATAATGAAGAAGTGCTGTACAGTATCTGTAGATACCGAGAAATCTCTGTCATTGAAACACTTGCAGGAAAGATTGAGGGGGAAAAGCCAGGTAAGAAACCCACTGATATGTCACTGCTGGTTTGAGCAACAGGTGGAGTACAGTGAGCTTCTGGGCTCCCTTTCAGTTGTGTTTGCTTCAATTCTACATGAAACTGCAATTCTGTTTCCTGCTTCAATCTGCTCAGAACTATTCTGAAAGGTTTCTTAACAAAAAGCACTAAAAGCTCATGTGTGCTAGTCTTGACTTTGCAACAGAACACAAGCTTACGCCAAAATAAAAGCAATCCAAAATACAACGTTCACTTTATATTAGAAGGATTATGTATTTACACAGGCTTTACACATGCGGACTGAACTGTCACTGTCACAACCAGCATTAGCTCAGTAAGAGGACAACATGGATGGCATGACACAAATGCGTACCAACACCCATTTGCTCCCTAGAACTCACAACACCTCACTGACTCTGCATGCATGACAGCTCTTCCTACCCAAGGCAGAGAAAGTAAAGCCTGCACCAGCCTCCCCCGTGTCTCACCACTGAAACTGAGGGTGTATTGGTTCTATCTATGTTGTACATTTATTTTAGATCACAAATGGACAAGAATCTCCCAAGCATCCTCATTTACTGTGCTTCAGTTTAGTCTTAGTGCAAAAAAAGTGGATCTTTTTCAGACAAAACTGCGCCAGAAAATGCATTCCCAGAAGGCAACTAACACATCCCAATTGGTAAAAAGCTGTAGCTGTCAGAAACATCCAGTCTCTGGAGGAAGCACTGAGGTCAGGAAAGGACAGTTGGCCCAGACAGCTCAGATCCTGGCTCAGCTGCAGGTGATCGTGTACCACAGGAGACAGACAAAAAGTACTATGGACAGTGAAATGCCACAGCAACGCTGGTGTTTTGCAAATCCAACATTATTTGGTAACTACAGTTGTAAACACCTTCTAGTTGTCAATACGGCAGGAAGGGAAGATATAACACTCTAAGGAGTGCTAATTGACTGATGAAGGAGAGAAAACATAAGAGTGAAGATGAGCTGTTCCGCAACGCACTGCTTGCTGATGAGGTGCAAAGGTGCATTCTTAATAATCCACCTTCTCCATCACAGTACCAACTACACCCTGCACAAAGACCTTAAAACCTGGCAAAGGTTGACACTGAATTTGCAATAGGCTAAAGCACTGATCATGATCCTTTGCACATTATCTTGCCTAAGTATAATCACCCTTCCGCTCCACTTAGTACAACCTCTCATGTCTAAGAACAAGGCTCAACACCATGAAGTGACCACAGCTAAGGCTGGCTCTAAAGCATGTTTCTATACTGCCAGAAACCACCAGGAATAAATATCTCATTAGAACTTGATTTCACTAGACTGACTACCCATTGATCAAATCCAGCAGAAAACTAGTGCAGGGATTTTGAATGCCTTAAATGAAACTACCTTAATGAAACTATCATCTTCCATAATGAAATCTTCACAACCCAGCTTCACTCTAACAGAAAAGCTGTTTTCATGGAAGCTAAGCCAAGATGATCCAAGAGCAGCCACTAGTATTGCTGGATTTGGAAGAAGATAGATAATAAATAAAACACTACCTGACTCAAAACATTGAATTTCAAATTAGTATTTCTCAATTCTTCATTAAACTGGAAGAACTTTATGTAAATTCTCTCTGTAATGTAAGAGTTCATGGAACACACTGCTGCAGCAAGAATGCAGCTGATATCCAAGGAGAGGAACACAGGCTAAACAGAAAACTGAAGGCATACAGCTCATGGCTAAAGTATGGCTATAAATACTGAAGAAGTAGAAATAATTTATTTAAGTAAGTACAATAACTTATTTTTGTTGATGTTTTCTATACCTATAAATATTTAATTCTTCCATAATTCACATCTTTGCAAGTCTTGGTTGTTGGCATAATTTACCTCTCCAGATTCAGATACTTTATCTTTCCTCATTCCAGTCTTCTGTGTTTTATCACAGAAAATCCAGGATCCTTATTCTCAACTTCACCACCTTCCATGATTTACACTCTGCATGAAAGTCTATTCCTTTTTCTGTCTCTTTACCTGTATTAAACTAGTTTTTTTCCTGGACTATCTTTTTGTGTGTGTATGCTTCAGACTTCTACCATTTTTCACTCCAGGAATGGATCTGTTTCTGCTATAAAACTCCTTATCCAGTCATAGACACAAGTCCTCCAGCCTCGTGTTGTCAGTTTATGTTCTTCAGGAAACAGATAGTATCTTTCTGCACTTCAAAGAATGGCCAGGTCCTTAGAGTAACTTACAGAATGGAACTGCTTTCAGACCAAAATGACAGTAGATTTTTTACAGATAAGGCAAGATACAATCCTCACTAAAATTAGCTGCTGCTGCAGTAAATGATGCTGAGTTTTTTGTTCTACCAAATCAAGTTAATGCTAAAAGTACTACTATGAGTAGTACTAAAATGAGTACTATTCACTTGTGAGTTGCTTAAAGCCAAAATTGATAGCTTTGCTTATCCTGCTGATAAACAGCTGAAGCAGATAATCTTTAACACAGCAAGTATTGCTTTTATTAATCAAAACAAGATAACCTCTGCTTAGCTTGAACAAAGGATTCGTGGACTGACTTTATCATTGCTGATGCCCATGGGAACAAAAAGGTCTCTTCTTCTCTAACAAAAGAATAATCTTTTTAGGAATGGGACAAAAATACAGCGTGATATCCTGCTTCAGGATATTACTTAGCCTAGGCACATCATAAATAATAAAACAGTCTGTCTGAAAAATAATGTGGTTTTGTTATTTTTTAAAACTTTCTACAAAGTTTAAAGGAGTTCTTCTATCAACAAAGTAACGTAGAATTAGTTCAGCCCTTATCACCATAAAACTTAGAATTTCCATACATCTTGTGTAAGTATAGGCTCTAAAAAGGTGTACTGAAAAAATGAATTTCAAGTACATAAATATGTAAAAACTGTGTGTATTTTTGTGCCTGTATGCAGAGAACTTCCAAGATAGTCTTAAGAAACTGGGATTTGTTCTGGTGTTTTTCCCTATTGAATCATGTTACGTTTGTTTGTTGAGTGTTGATTGATTCAGAATTTTATTAATTTGAAAACCCAGGAAGTTCACTTTAAAGAAAAAAACAAAGAAACTTTTATAAATAAAACAATATAAAATACTGCTAGAAAGGCTGGTGTTAATTATCTCTAATCATAGAGTTTTTCTGTATTTGTATGTTCTACTAAACACAGTAGTTACGTGGCAAGTGACATGTCGTAACAAAAAAAAGTAAGATTTTCTGTACGTCTACTGTATTTCTTGCAAAGCTAAAATTAAAAGAAGTTTCTTTATTAAATTTTATTTCATCGTGCATAGAGATATTTTAATACACAGTATGATATAAATATTGGACTGCTGCCATCAATTTTCTCTAGGCAGAAATTCAGGATTGGGTCTGAACACATTAAATGGAATCTACACAAAGACAGAAGGGAAATAAATACAGCCCTGACAGCAATCACACCAATGTCAAAATGCTAATCCTGCAAACAATTACTGTGGTCAGCCATGTAATTTGCACTGTGATAAAATCACATCTCTTTCCACAGGAACTGTGACCGAGTAAGGACAGTGGTACTTCATCCCAACTCAATTACAACTCTTTCGTTGGGTACTTATAGGAATGCACTATGCACACGGGAGCTCATCCAGGAAAAAGTCACTGCATTTTTTAAATGAATGCAATCTCAAGAGAGTAAGTCTGCCTAGAATATGAAAATTTACTTTCAACAAAGTTGATGAACTGAAAGATTAAATAACTGGATTTCTGTCTTATTTTTATTTCTAGGTCCTTTTCTTTCTACATTTATTTTCATAAAAAGAAGTACTCTCTCTCTACATTCAAAAAACAATTTTAAAGCAGTAAAGTGAAAATTATAATCACAACATGCTCACTCTCTAGAAGGCTACCAGTGAAGATCTTGTGATTATGACAAACTGTATTCTAAAGCAAAAGATGGATTTCAATAGCTGCTAGAATAAAAGTAATTATTCAACTATTATAACGTCTCTTAATGTAGCCGGTTTTTTGATACAGACTTTGCTTCCATGACATTATAATAATGTAACTGAAAGTACAGAAAAATCTTAGAGGATTATTTTTCTTTGCTGGTATTAAAATCTGTGCAATAAATGGACTCTAATAGAAGCTCATTTAGCAAGCTATGCTACAGCTATCCTCCAAACTGTTCACATCCTTCAGGAGAAAATATGGATTATGTGTACAGTGAGAAAATAAAAACACACCACAGGAAAAAAATAAAAATAGCCACAGATAAACAACTGTCAATATATAAAATGTAGAAGTGTTCTGTTCAAAAAAGAGGAAAAATACAATAAAATCTCCCCCAAGGAGAAGACACCTATGCAATATATGGCAGTTTAATGAACACCAGCTTCCAACACAGATCAGTGTAACTGGGATAGCATTGTTTTGCTGTCCCTTGGATGCAACATATCTTGGTACTGTAATAACCTAACCAACAAGCTTTTGTTAATTTCCTGTTTCTCTACTATCTAATTAAAAATATCTCTCTCCCTTAATGAATGTGAACCCACCGTTACCAATTTTGATGGCAAACAACTCACTCCAGTATTAAAGAGCCTGATATTTAACTTAGTGGGAAGCTTGACATAGAGCAGGATCAAGGTCAAGTTTAATTTCACTGTGGAAACCACTGAAATCAATAGATCCATTTCTTCTTCAAATTTGCTTAAGTCAAGTAATCAAAGAATGAGAAGACACCAAGCTATCTCTCCATATACCTAAATCCAGCAATACGGGCTACCTCTTAAAACTGCCTATCAGCATGCACTGGAAATTATTATTAGCAGGGGAGCTCTGATCTACAGGGTACTTGCACTAAATAAAACTGGAGTTCATTATGACCTGAGCATCTGCAAGCAGAAGACACAGAGATCACCTGAAGAAAAGAAGATGAGCTAGAGTCTGTAGGAAAAATTATTTTTTTATTAGACCAAGTAAGATTACTGACACACTCTGAGGGCACGGGATCCTTTTCAGGTTTGGAATAGAAACAGAAAACTTCACAGCTAGTTCAAGAATGCCTGCTTTGAGTTTAATTCAATCACAGTAATAGCAAGATACTGGAGAAGGTGATGATCTCTTGGGGAGCAGCAGCAAGTTACCACATTGGGCCAGGTGGAAAAAAACACTTTCTACAGTTCAAAGAGAACAGGAAAAAGGTAGAAATCACCTGTAGAGAAGAATTTTGCTGGAAAAAAACACCCTGAAATGGTAAAACACAGATATTTCTACTGAGGCTGAGATTTTATTGTTGAACAGATTTATGAAACCTATGGAGAGGATTTTTAAAAAAGGCAACTAGCATGTTGAAATATAACTGAATTAAAGTACGTTATATACTACAAAATCCTGACTCATGAACTGACTGTATGGTGGAATTCAGCAAAAAGAAAAGATATGGAGTGATCATAAAAACAGCCACTTATTCCTAAAATCACTTCTTGCTTTAGGAACTGGCAAAGTTTTGAAAACCAGACTCTGAACACACTTGTTTATTTTTGCAATTATATCATCAATCATGTGAAATCCCAGGAAAAAAAAAATTGAAAGTACTGTATAGTTGGAGATACAACCTGCCAATATAATTTCTGACTTGAAATAAATTTAAGTTGTCTAAAAAAGTGACATAATTATTAGGACAGTTGAGATGCACATGCATGGGAAAGAATTTTTTTTTCTTTAACTAAAAAAGTTGGGTAAATATTTTCACAAGGTAAAACCTATGCACAACAAAACATTCATTCAGATTGTAAAGTTGATTTAAAGATGATCAGCATGAAGTATTTATTAATATATTAACTTTAAATTAACAATTACATAGCAGTCCTTATCTGTTTCAGAAGTTCCTACCCATAAGTATGAGCTGGAAAACCTATTTAAACTCTGTTTATGGCTAGATTAGAAGATCTTGGTTGTAAGATAGATATACTGATATTAGCTCAGTTGGCTGGAGCATGGTGCCAACAACACCAAGGTCGTGTGCTTAATACCTGTATGGGCCATTCACTTAAGAGCTGGATTCAGTGATCCTTCCAGGTCCCTTCCAACTCAGAATATCCTGTGAAATCTCTGTGAAATATGAGCACTGACATAATACATTAAAGGAATTCAAAGCATCACCATGATTTCACCACACCTGAACTGCCATGCCTGCCTCCCATCATCCCAAGTGCACAGCTACACCGACCTGTGTAATTACATCCACACTGCTGCTCGGATTTCTGCAAGTGTATCCAAGGGCTTTTACTACTCCACTAGCCTGAGTCATTCATGGAAATATTTTGCAGAGTACTTGGCTGCTTATCTCTGAATAACCATATACTGTCAAAACATTTAACCAACCATTTCCTCTCTGGATGCAGGTTGGCTGGTACTGGCCATAGCTGATAAAAACCATCACAGACCTGTCCATAATAAATAGAATCACTGGGTTTTCTTCTGACTGTAAACTCACAAGAAAAAAGATGCAACGAGAAGCAGTGTAACAGCAATTTTGACTTTACAAAAATCAGCAGATCTCAGGACAAAATTTATGCCACTTGATGCTAATTTTCCAATTCCTTTCCATTTTCAGGGCAGCTAGCAAAGAGCTGGGACTGCATCCTCATGCAGAAAAGTATAACAAGCAATGGCTCCAGAATATCTGCATAAGACTCAATGTGATTTTTGTGTGTTAATCCCAGCCAGCAAACATTTCTTCTGTACCTGAAATAATAGGCTTTGAAGGCAGTGCTGTAACAAGGCTAACAGTGTAGCAAATGGATACATCAGCTGTAAAGGGCACCCTGTGTTGCACAGCGTTCGGCTGAACATAGACATAGGTATTATGGAGAGATGAATCAGCAGTGTGTACTGCCAGAAGTCTGAAGAGATCCACCATCCACATGTTTAGTCAGCAAGCAGCTTTATTGTTTCCAGTCTACATGTATGGCAATGAGCCACCTGCGACCTGCTATTTTAGGGGACCTTCACCTACTGCTGTAACCCATGAAACTATATCCTGATTTCAAAACACCTGTCAGGAGAAGGTTAAATTATAATTTGGTAGCTAGACTGGGAATGTCTGGTTGGTTGGTTGAAAATTAGCTCTCAAAAGCTGTTCAATACCAACATGCCATCTGTCTTGCTGTGGCACGCTGCAGCATGCACCGTGCAAGACCAGACACAAGATTTCACTGCTTCAGAGGCAACTATCACCAGGCAGGCTGGGTGAAGGGATTCTGGGCAATAATGACTGATCTTCTAAATCTACACCTTTAAATCACAGTGTAACAGATATGTGAAAAGGCTGGAAAGAGGTTAATAGGACCCTACCACACTTGCTGTTTAAGTGTTTTCAGACTTTTCATTATTTTCCTGCAATGAAATCCCATCTAATGAATCCCCTCCTCTGCAAAACTCCTGAACGATTTCAGAAATATTGCACTTTCACATAAATTTAATAAATCTTTCTACTAAAGGCTGTTGCAGTGGTAGACTAACAGGACTTTGACTTGAGCGACACACCAGCAGGAGGGTTCTCTGTGCAGCATCTGTATTCAAGACCTTTTAAGATCTTGGATATAAATACACCATACCATGTGGAATGTTAAGTTCAAATGCTAAACAAATGTATATGTAAATTACCAGATAAATTCCAGCCCATAAGAACAAAATGGTCAAAAGGAGGATTTATGAGTTTACTTTGGAAGAAAGGAGTGTTGTAGAAAAAGAACTGTACAATTCTCACTGCACAATGAACTAGTTACTGCTTGAACTAGCAGAACTCAACCTTTAACCTCACCCCCCAAAACTGATACAAAGCATGTCCAAAATCAAAGCAGGAGCTGCTGTTCAAAATTAAATTAAAATGCACACTACTTTGAGTTAACGCTGCAATGGAGATATCCAGTGGTTAGACAGAATGCAGAAATCTCAGGTCAGGTTCCAATACTTGAGTATTTTAATCAAGACAGTAAAAATTAATCTTATTTCTATTTTTTTCCATTTATGTAAAGCAGAAGCTTTTCAATTTTAAGAATGAAAGAGCTTTGTTATAAATCAGTGAGAATAGGAAAAATGCAAAGAAAAATGTGGTTTGAGAATATATATACACACACCTACGGAAAAGAAGGATGTTAAAAATAACATGTATATAAGGTTAGGTACCCATTAAAGCAAGGGCTTATGGTACTGATTTTTTATATTTTCTTTTTTCTTTTTGTTTTAGCAACTTTTTTATTTTCAAAGACCATACAAACTGTAGCTGCAGCAAAATATAGCTTTCATAATGTAAATAACTGTAAAACTGCATCAACAGGCATTTTCAGTGTTTCACAGCCTCAGCCTTGAGGCATTCCTTTTTAGCCTAAGTGCACTGGGCTTTGACATCAGAAATCCCTGCATTCAATTAATGTTCTGTTGAAGTCGGTAACTTGGCTGCACAATTTTTAAAAATTACCACAAACACAAATTAAAACTCATTTTTGGCTTTAAGATTCTCAGAAAAACATTTTGTAAAAAGCATCATCTTCCTTACTTTGGTCTTATTCTGAGGATCAGATTAAATGTGACAGTGACCCTTCAAAGATAGGTGGGAAAGAGGAATGGTCTGCTCCCACCTGGTCCAGTTTCCCCAATACTGCACAGGAATGCCTAAGTTCAAATAACTATTCAAATTAAAACTGTTTCAATTTGGAAAACAATCATTAAATATAGTCCTTTAAGATAAAAACAGTAAGAATGTTTCCCCTATGGCTTCAGTGTCATGCCAAGTGAAACAAATACTAAAACTGCCATTGGTGTTAGCGGTACAAGACGAACACTAGATGCCAATCTGAGAACTTAATTCTAAGTATAATTATGTCAAAGAATAACATCAGAATCAAGTAAGATCTGACAAGTGTACAACACTTACAACTCATTATTCTTGCTTTTTGAATCTTCAAAGGAAAGACAGTCCAGTGCATGAGAAACGCTACCCGATTTTCCACACAGACCAAAGGGCAGGCAAATCTGCTGCATAAGGTGTTTTGGTTATTGTTCTTACTGATTATTGGAACAAAATTAATCCAAGCCACATCCAATAAAACCAACAATATTTGATTAGATGTTCCTGATTTAAGCCCTGAAGCTTAGCAGTGAAAGAATTTTAAAGGAATGGAATACATTTGAAGAATGTTTGATCAGTCCAGAGTTTTCATCATTCGGGCCTGCTTTCAGCAGTTCCCTAAACAGAATCTGTTCCTAACACTAATTTGTTTGAAACCTGTGCTCTACATAATCATTTCACAGAACATGGATAGAGAATAGAACCATTAACAGCAGATACTGTTGACTGTGCACCTGTGTACAGAATACCTATCTATGATCTGCTAAGGAACCTTTTTCACTTATTTTATACTGCACTTTGAATAATATAAATTCAACCTCTACATAACTGAAGAACCTACAGAATCTACACCTTTGCAACTGAGTTTTGGTGAGGATTTGACTAGTGACTCTACTGTGTACTCTGAATATTCCCTCATGATGATAACATTTTGTGAATAGGAGATCTATTGCAGCAGCTATAATTTAATTTGATATCCAAGATTTTTAGATTTCTAACAAAAAAAAAATCCAAGAAATATACCTGTATTTAAACAAAAACATACACATAGAAATGCCCTAAGACATATCAGAGAAAACAGCATGATTTATTAAGGCATCCGTCAAAAACCTGCAATGCAACACCACAAAACTATTGTGATAATATTTTTATATTGTCTGTATCAGCAGTGTAGAACCTAATAAGAACAATATGGCCTTTCAAAGTGCTCTTAAAGACAGTACCATCATTTATAAAGATACTTAAAGAGTTAATAAGAACAGTGAATTCTATGCTGCACTAATACTGCACTAATTCAACCTCCTAGTTCAAAATTCACAATGTGTAGGAAAATATAAAAAGATTGTCTAACACAAGAATAAATGAGTGAACCAAGGACACTAATTGAAAAAGATGCCAAAAATGGAGAAGAATTATGAACGGGAAATAAATTGATGGATTACATAACAGGGTGAAGGGCAAAGCTAATACTCATAATTCACAACCATTCGGCACTCGCACTTCATTATTAAAGAAATGGCTTAAAAGTATTTTAAGACATACTAAAAAAGTATTCACTGAAACTGGTCAAAAAGAGAGGGAGATGTATAAGATGTGAAAACGAATATGTCATTAACTGATGGTGACCCAGCCTGCAGCCACTGGGAATGCTGTGCAGCAAATCCATGGCTCTGCTCACGTGTCCTGCAGAGCACTGTCACGGTGGTCAGCTACCTCCACTCTACCCCAATGCAACCAGAGCCGTGCTACTCCTCCTTAGGTGTCTGCATACAAAATATCATTTGGTCTGTGGCCTATTTACACTGCACAAAAACACACAGGTAAAATCATAGCCCATGCCTTTGCTGTAATCCTTATGTGTATTCCTAGATAAAAACAAGCACAATTTCTTAAGTTTTAATTTAAAAGAATTAAGGCTAGCTATTGCAGTTGAAATAAATGATCTGAAGGTCCCTTCCGACTGAACTATTTTGGACTATGTATTCTTTATATTACTTACATTTTTTCTTGTGATTGGAATTAAAAGTAGACTACCTTCAAAGCTAGTATTAATAGCCATTTCTGAGAAATACAGTATTATGGGCTAAGTATCATGGGTTGAGTGCTCTCAGGACAGAAGGTACGTTACTTAACAGATATTTTAAAGGAAGGAAAAAAAATCCGTAGTAATATAAGATGTTTCTTCTACATAGATTCTGCAATATAGAAGAAATGAGCCATTGGAGACACACATCAGATGAAAGCTGTGGGAACCTCTAGAGGAGTCTGTCAATGCAGGTAGCCAAATTCACCTGGAAAGCACTTCATGGAAAAAAACTACAATGCACAACATGCAAAAGATCCATGCAGGCAAAACACAGACGGCTTTCCTAATACATGTTTATAGTTTATTTTAGGGTGGATTAGTTTATGTTCTTTTTCTCTTCCTCCGGTCTTTTCTCAAGCTCATTGGTGAATACGTACTGTAAATGTACAAAATATCAAATTAGCATGTTTCCTGTAGGGTTAAAATACAATTTAGGAAGCCAACCCAAAAAAAGGAAAGTCTGTAACTACAGAGGAAGAAAATAAAATTATTGCTATCCAGTTGTTGGGTTTTTGTTTGGTTTTTTTTTTTTCAGAAAAGAAGTAATTCAGCTCTTTTCTTCTGTAAACTACTTCCTCTCGTAATTCAGAAAAAGTAAAACCAATCTCTCTACCTAGATAGCAACAATCATCTTAGTCAGCCCTAGTCTCACATTTTTTACTTATTTGCAATTTGAATGCAAGTTTCTGGTGTAGTACAACACCTGTTCGGCAAAGTCCAATTACCATTGCTAAATTTACTGAGTAAAGAAAAAGATTCTGTAATGAGTTTACAGAATTAAATGAAGAAGCTATTCCTCACTCTAGAATACAATTTCCAAATTTTAAAAGGCAATTTTGAACAGTGTCTTTCAATACAAATATCTAATGATGACAATTACCAGAAAATTTTCAAAAGGGTTCTAACAGACTGCATCCTTAACAAGCTGATTTTTCTCATGAGGAAGCTGATGGGAAGCTAAGGAAAATTCATGTGCTATTTTTATAAAGGATTAACATGAATTTACAACTTCCCATCATAGTAAGTCATGTTCATGATGTTACATAAGTATTATATCATGCCAGTTTTTCTTTTAAGAAAGCATTGCTACTAGTCAGCTATTCTTAGCAAGGTTTCTGAAATCACAAAGGCTGTGCCAGAAGCACAAGTCAAAGGGTGCTGTGAGACAATTTAAAGCAGAAAAGAGAAATACACAGCAAAACTCGGGTCAATATGATCAAAGTCCTTCCACTGACATACAGAACACATCAAATGCACAGTCACACACTTTCAATGGCTGTACCAAGGACTGAAGGACCAATGGCATCATGGGCTACCTCACCACTTCAGAAAGGGCCATGACTTCCATGCAGTACAGACATGGCCAAGTGAACTACCAGTGGAAATGCTGATATGCTTAATAAAAGTCTGCGGTCCAAAAAAGAATCTGTAGTACTGTGTCAGCAAAAACACTACGTAGCTTAATGAAAAAAACTCATCACAGTAACAAGAACTGCCAAAAAGTCAAAGCTGAAAAGATTTTGATTCTTTCTTTCCTGTGTTTTTAAATTAGAGCAGAGGAGCCTGTGTGATTTAGCCTTAGAACTGAAATCTGTTCTACAGTGCAGGAGTTGAAGCCAGAGAGGGATTAGTGGAATACAGCAGCCAGCAGAGAACAGGGCAGGCACACGTCTGGAAGCCAAAAGAAGTAAGACAATAGACTACACAAAGTATTAAATCAACCTTAACTTCGTAATAGAGATCTAAACAATCTCAACACCTATGACTTGCCTCAATATTACTTACTTCTTCCTACCTCAAATATAAATGCTCTAAGTACTTATTTATCCTTGCAAGCTTTTTTACAACTTCACTACTAAATTGCTATAGTTTTGCTTAGACTAAACCCAGCTATATAAGCGACTATATAAGCAATTATTTTCTATAATTGTTTTTGTTTAGTTTATGTCATTTGAGCATAATAAGGTAAATTAACAAAGATACATTTATACAAGATTGTGTTCAAGCAAACAGGGGATAGCTATATGAATTGTACTGCTGGAACTAGCTATCTTGTAAAAAAAAATGAAAGTATTTGCTACATTTGGCTTTCACAGGATTAATACACTTGCTACATAAAAGCTGTTCTAAACAGTCACAAGACTCCTTAATGAATTGTGTCTTTGTTATTACGCTTTAGCAGATTATACCAGAAAGGGTGTTTGCAGTCCTTTCCTAACATGAAAACTTTCAAAGCTAGGGATTTTACCATCTGAAAACAAACTCAAAACTAGTACCTTCCTCAGATTTTAAGAAATCCCCCTTAACCTGAAGACTTCAAATGCAATTAGTTCCTTCTCTAGAAGTACATAGCAAAAATTAACACTTCTCTTCCTTCCTTGTGATGCTACTGCTACCTGTACTGCAGTTAAGGTTTTAAATGGAGTTAGGGCCAACCATGTCAACAATATTGTTTATCTAGCAAGAAAAAACAACTGGGAAAATAAAATACATTTGTCTTTAAGACCAGCACATTCCCTTCCAACCCAAATGATTCCAGGACTGTTACATGGCAGTTAAGCAATTTACCTCACAAACCTGACTTTAATAGAAAAGCAAGTAATCAAGTTAGTGTACACATTATAGATCTATTGTAAAGAGGAAGTATTCTAGACATAAAACTTGCAAATCCTGTGTATGAAAAGGAGTTTTGCTTTCCTAAAGTGAACGACTCTGAAGAATTAAGGTGAGACCCTAAAACTAAATGGTTTTTGTGACCTTTTAGGAGGTGGTGGTGGCAAAAACATTCCCCTGCATAGATCATGGATGACACCAAAAATACACCGTTATCTTTTCTGTATTTTTTAAAGACACAGACAAGCCACAGAGTATGCAAAGAGAGCTATAAAATTATTCCAGGCTTGAATAGTGAGACCCAGAGAAGGAGATTTAGATCAGAAACGCATAAATTTAGTTCAGCATAGTGAAATTGAGAGGATACTTGACTGTATATGTAAGCATCTCCCAACAGAGGAAATATATCAGATTTTAAATAATTAAATGCAGCAGAAAAAATGCGTAACAAGAACAAATGGTTGGTCCTTGGTGACAGACAAATTCAAACTAGAAGTGCCACCCTTCTTTGTCTTGGAGAGTCAGTGACCACTGGGAAAAGCTTTGCATGTGGATGATAATTCTCAGGCTTCTTCAGAAAGCTGTACAGTAGCACAGCTGCCTTTCAACTACTGAGTTTAGAACAGAGACAACTTAGAAGGATGTCAGACCAGCTAAATGTCTCCACTGACATTAGGCTTTGCAATTCTATGAGCTTTCTTACTTTCCCAAAAACCACGCTGTTACTGCCCTCCTGTTTTCAAATTTGATGTACCATCATCCACGCAATCAGTAAACCTTTCTTTTCCCTCTCAAGCTTTCTGAAATATTTTCCAATATTTGATGTTCCAAAAAAGTTTTCGTTTTTGAAGGATCTGTCTGTTTCTTTTGAACAAAAGAATGTACAATATTCTGGGGGTTTGGAAGCAAACAGAAATCCTAGTTACTGACACACTTCTAGTTCTATCTTTGCAAACAAGATTTCTAAATATATTTTTGTTTTTCCTTGATGTCATTTTTAGAGCAATTCATTCTATATATGGTTATGGAAAATACCTGAAGATTTTTCTCCCAAATACTGAACTTGCATGCAAATCCCATCACCATATTCAAGACAACCAGTAACTGAAGCAGCACCTCTTCTTTTTTTTTTTTTTTTGGGCTCAATGCATATTTAAAAGGTTTGTTAGTAGCTACTAGGAGGTTATATAGTCAAAAATCATGTACCTATGATGTAGACATGAACTATATGATTTGATTCCTCCTACTTCATGGCAATTACAGAACTGCACATTATGAAGACCTAAAACCTAGGAGAAAATTCTACTTTTAAGGTTCTTTTTTTTTTTTTTTTTGCAAACTGAAGGCACTTCAACTTAAATAATAACAAAACTATTTCATGGTGCTTTAAAGTATGATACCACAAGTAAGTTCCTAAAATGTTAATTACATTTTCTCAGCCAAGTGCCTACACCAACACAAAACCAGAACTAACTCTTCTCAGCAAATATGGCAAATGCATTCTTTTTAGGTATAGCTATTTTCAGAATCAAGTCCTAAAGATTAATGGTATTTCAAATCTGAATTCTTTTGAATTCCCATTTGAAACTTCTAGAAACTCATAAGAAGAGCAATTTATTTGAAAAAAATCATGTAATAATTTTTAGAATAAGTTACATGTATTTATGATACTTCAATAACTACTCTGCTTTTAAAAGGAAATATCCATGTTAAAGAAATTTTTCACAGAATCACAGAACATGATGAGTTAGAAAGGACCACAAGGATCATCCAGTCCAACTCCTGGCCCTGCACAGGACCATTTTGCTCTATTTCTCTACAGAGGTTTGCAATTTAATTTTGAACGAGCAAATACAGGTGAACAATTCCAGATCAAATCTTCTCTAAAGCTAACAGTAACATAATAAAAGGCATTTGAAACAATAGCTTTTCCAGATTGAGAATTCTTCCCCTCTCCCCCAAGAAAAATGCTCTCAGAAGACACCACCCCTGCCTTTTCTAGAGGATCTCAACACTTTACAAAGAAAACCAAAAGCGTGCATAAAATCTGTCGCACTGAGGCCATGGGAAATGTAGACAAAAATATGTAATTACTGTACAGTTGTGCAAAGCCCTTGAAATTAAGCTCAAGAAAAAATTAAAAGTACTTCTAGCATCAAATTGCATCCTAGTTCTTCTACAGTTGCTTTAAAATATTTTCAATTTGCGCTTGATAAATCTTCCTGGCAAATTACTTATTTCAGAATTACTAAAATATGCAGCAATGCTTTTATATACATAACTAGTATTTCAAAATCAAATACTTAAACATTTGAAAACTATGTCAATATGAAGCCTCTTAAATAAAAGCTAAACCAATTATGTCCTAAGAGAAATCCTCATATCAGCTTAATTTTTAGAAAAATGCTTACACCATTCTGCCTCAAATCAAAGCTAAAAACATGACAAAACAGCCAAAAGGCAGGGTCTGAGTTGAAATTAACTAAAATAATTTTCACTCCTTTTCTTGTAATACTTCTAGGTATATCAGAGTTGTTATCACTGACTGAATAAAGACATCAAAACCACCATTGTTTTGCAATTAATACAGATACATTTGATACCAGGGTGCTTTTTTTCTGTGCTGTCTAAATCACTGAGGTGAGAATAACAGTGTTGACAACCAAGACAACCTTCCTATTGCAAAGGGGTACTATCACTTTGAATGGTGAATGTTTGTCATAGCCTTTAGCTAACAGACAGATTAGGGAAATGGGAGAGTTAGCATACAAAACACATTCCTTTCACAGAGAAAAATATTATGAACCTTCATTATTCAAGTTACAGATGCCACATTAAAAAACCATACAAAGAGAGGTGTTTCTTTATGACCAGTTATAAACTAGTTATAAAAGCAAAACATTGCTTTCACATGCTGCTATGCATACATGTCGTTCAGAAAGCAAAAAAAAAAGTAAACTCCCTCAAGCAACCATGAAACAGAAATTGGTTGCAAGTTATAAACTTGTATACTGAAGATTCTGGAAGAAAAGCTCACTAAAGAAAAAAGCAGCAGTGCATTTACTTTCAAAAACATGTTACTAACTTGTAACATTTAAGTAATTTATATACTTCAGGAGAAACACACCTTGTTCTAGTACTTTTTAAAGTACTGAAATTCATATTTTGTTCAGCAATTTTGTAACAGACACTTGTTCTTTGTAGAATAAGAAACAAAGGAATGTCCCACAACATAATTTAAAATTGAAATAGTTGCAATGTGAACCAAATAAAAGCAAAGCAATTTGCTTAAATTACTTGAAATATTGCATTCCATTTCAAACAAGTTGAAATACAAACACAGTTATGGCATTATTTCATATTGCTTATATTAAATCCTTACTTCATTTTCCACCTAGAAACAGCTTTGTGTCCTTACAGCACTATTATTAAATGCAGGCATTATAGATCTAACATTAGATTTGAAAATCATCGCCCAATTTACTTCTCTGGAAATAAAGCTACCACTTTGATTTAATTCCCTGCATATAATCAGAACTGGGTACTACAGAAGGGCAAATCTTACCAGCAAATGTGCCTTCCATTGAATCTTAGGTTCCTCCTAAAATGCCAGAAGAGCAGGTACTTCCAGTACCACAAAAAGTCTGCACGCTGCACTTGTCCAAACTAACAGTCAGGCAACAGCTGCTCAGTTTAAAGCTACAAACTGTGGCAAAATGCATAACTGACATGCCTTGTGTAAGCCATGAAGAAGACATGCATTTGGCTGGCTCACTGAAAGGTCAGGTTTCCCACCTCCCCAGATAAAAGCTGAAACACTAAGATTCAAATGGAAGGAAGTTTAGAAATTAAGGATGAGCATACATCCTGCTAAGACTAAAAGCATTTGATTTTGACGGCAGAGTTATAAACAAGAGTAATTTTAATTCTGCTGGATTTTTGTCTTTAAATATATTAAGAAATAAGTTACCCTACACTCAGGCTTTTGTACAAGTTATATTTATATCAATGTTTTTTAAACAGGCCAAAAGTAATAAACGGAATTACTTTTGTTTTAGGAAACTTCATCTGAAGCATTACACAAACAACAATGTGGGTTTCTTTATTAGCAAATGCCCTACCTTTACAGCTATTATGCTCTCTGCACTAACAACTCTAGTAAAAGGCAACAGCATTAGCTTTAATGGGACAAAGGGCTATGACTTAGGCAACCATCCAAAAAAGTTTCTTTCAGAGGCAAAGTAGAGGAAAACCTCCCTGAGGCTTCCAGAAATGTGATTAACCATGAAGAAACTACAAATAGGGGGAATTAAAAAGACAGTGTAGCCCTCAGATTGCAACTATGATCAGAAAGTAAGTGGAAACCAAACCCCTGCCTTCATCCCACAGTCAGTATCTGGCTCTGGCACTTTTATCACTTCTTTACTTCATTCTAACCTTACCCTTGTCTACACACAGTTTACACCACTTTTACAAGCAGCAGGACTGCATCACTGAAAAGTTAGTTATGAAATTTGCTAGAGTACACAAGACTGAAAACCAATATGCTGCCACAAGAAAGCTTTCTCCATTTCCCCAGGAAGTCTGAGAGAGAGGTCTGTGCAGAACTGGAATGCAAGCAGTACTCTCAGAGACACTTTGTTTATATGGAGAATACACGTCTTGTCTGAAAAATCTCTACTGAAGGAACGACCATGGGACCTGGCCAACACACCATTATTTTTTCATTGACAACACAAGCTTATTCTTTCTTAATTGGAAGAATGACAATTTAGCGTTGTTTCCAACTTCTAGCTGTAAACTTAGATTTTCAAAAAATTAATGTTAAATATGATAACATAAGGATGCCCATGGAGATACAAGAGAAAAGTTTAAAATTAATTTTATTTACAAATATAAATTTTATTAATTCTACCTCACTACAAATATACAAAATGAATCATAAAAATTAAACATTTCTCATCCTTATAGGGTCAGTGCTAAAGTGTTTTTCACTAGTTACAAAAGCAAATATCTGAAAACCCAAAGAAAAAAAAACTATGTCTTTGGTTTGCTAAGCAAACTGTACAGTATTTCTTATAATTTAACAAAAAAAAATTGTGTCTGGAGAGAAATAAAAAAGCATTATCCTACAAAACTCGATTTTCTCTCCTAGTTTGTTTTCCAAAAACAAAGCTTCAAGAGATTACTTTTGAGTCATCTTGATGCTTGAGTCCATGGGGTTTTCTGCTCACGACTGACATGCTAACATAAACATTCCAAAAAAGTTCCATTCTACACTTCAAAAGTTCCCATGGACACTACTTTTACAAGGTCCATTCAAACAAATGTTCAGACCTTTGAAATAATAAACAATAATAAGTAGTTCAGGGATTAACTATCTGCACTCAAAATCCCATTTCATTTTTTTCTGAAGAGTAGTCATGATAAAAAATAATAAATTTGATTTTAAAACCAACATCACTTTACACAAACTTCTACTCGCTCAGCCTTCATCCACAGAAATTAGCATGTCCTTTATTACCTTCCTCACAACAAACCTCTAACAGCATGGACTCATTCTATGTATTTAAACTCTTTTTTTTCTTGTGGTGGAAGAAACAGCTATAGACTCCCAACAAAAATATTGCTGTAAGCTGAGACTCAGATACACAGGTTAAAGGATCATCAGTGCACCAAAACTGTCACACAGTATTATTGGAACCAAAATCTATATCAAATAATCTGAAACTCAGTTCTGTTTCTTAATGGCTTAGCCCTGTACCTAGGTTAGGATATCCAGATCCATGCAGACATGTACCTGGAGTATGATACCTATTACACCCAAAGGTGCAATTTTACAGACAAAAATATTTTAAATTCTGTTAATAAGATTACTTACACTGGCTAACTTCAATCTTCTGCCTGGTTCAATTATGTGTCTATCTTGCAGTAATACACCTTACAGAATCCAGAAAGAGGACTGTAAGGACGAGACAAGCTATGCTGGCAGAACTTCAATCTTTGTGCCTATAATGTATTAAACATGTAGGATTAAAGGAAGTTTTTGTTAAATTAATGTTGTCAAGGATCCCCCTTAAATCTTTTTCCTACTACCCTTGGTGTGACAAATCTGGCTGCAACCAGGCCTGGCCAGAGGGTGACAGGTCCAGGAGACTGACCTCAGTGATCTTTCCCTTCTGCCAGTTTGCAGGGACAATCATTGTAGCCAGCTCCAGACAGTCCCACGTGTCCCTAGACTTACAGCTGTCCTCCAAAATCTTTCTCCTCCTTCCTGACACGTCAGCCTTGATCTGTGCTTCCTGCCATGTCACTCTTCTTTCTGTTCCTAACCAGATGACCTGCGCTTGCTCCTGACCTACATCCTGGAGGCAACACAGCAGGCATGAAATCCTTGTTTCCTGACTCACACTCTTGCCTCAGGCCACATGATCTAGATTCAGACTGACCTATCTCCAGTATTTGATTTCCTCTCCTACAGTGCATTGCCTGACGCATCTTACCACAGACTGTCAGCCTAAGACGCATTTTCTCTTTTCAGGTCTCAATTTCAGCTCATTTGGCTTTATTTCTCATTCTAAGTGGTCTTAAGCTTTGGACTCAAACATACACACACACACAACCCACCAGCTAAACTATGCTGGCCTTTCTAAATCTATGTACATCAAGCCTGTTATCACCCATGACTCTGACATATAGCTATCAGTGAACTGCCCCAACTCAAGGGATCCTGGAATTTTTCCAATATTGTAACAATACACTTTGTGCAAAGGGTACACGAAATAGCAGTGGGAAAAGCCACAGAGACTCGGGTACCTGTTTGCTGTGCAGTCTTGCAGAGGGCAAAGTCTGATTACAAAAAAAGTGTAATCACTAAATTCTGTGGGATGAATGAAATAGGTTTTCTTAAGATCAATGCAGTCTGCCCCCACATTCATGACAAATTAGTTTCCTTATGTTCTTGGTCAAAACCTGCTCTTGTCTGTTTAATGAGTCCTGTCAAGCTTTCTCTGGAAGATGTAGTCCAATTTCTATCACAGAGAGTGGCATCAGACTCATCCATTTTAGAAGATGCTAAAGTGAAAAGAATACTGATACAAAATGTTTGCAGTCTGCTCCATCTTCAGACACCTCTTTATAAATTTCCTTCCCTTTATGTTAGATAACAAACAGAATTAAACTGGGGTGGGCGGCAGAGTACATGTTTCTTTCAAATGATAATTCTATCAAATGTCAAGTACAAACATTTTCATATATTCTAGTTCCTTCTTTAAGGAAGACACACAACTTTTCTTCACTTTCTGCATAAAAATGTCAACACCATATGAACTCCTAAAATGACTGGCCCTTCAAATATGATTCCAGTGAAAGTTCTGGCCCATTCACAACTATGAGCAAACTTCTGTAACAATCAATTTGTAAGAAACAGAACAGGCTAAGAAGCAGGATTTCCTTTCTAAAGGAAAAAAACTGGCTTCAATCCAAATCCCATTGAAAGATACACTCAAAACTTTTTACTGACCAAAAACTCTGAGTTACATACAGAGGTACTAAAAGAGTGCAGCCTAAATGTCTTCAGTGTTCAAATATGAAAATTATATTCTCTGTAGCAACAAAGATGCTGACAAGGATGTGAATGTCACTGACCAGCTGTGGGAACTCCAGGCATCTGTGGTTCCCGGGAGTGCACTCTGAGACTGTCCCTGTGCTACCGGGACCGGAGTCGCAGCCCCTCAGTCGGGAGCCTGAGGGCTCTGGGAGCCATCTGAGAGCAGGCCTTGCTCCAGGCCCAGGACATGACTCTGCTACACAGCAGGCCCTACATGAGCTTCTGAAAACTCTCAGTCCCAGATCCACGTGACTGGGAATACTGGCTTAGGAGGTCTGGTATGTTTGGAAGCTTTCTGTGGAACTAACAACACTGGCTAATCTGCCCACAAAACCATCCTAGCCCTGGGGACTCAGAGCATTTAAGGTCCTTTGCTACCAAGCAAAACCGTAGAACAGCATACCCTGGAGTTGGACTGTTTGTGACTGCAAGGTTCATTGCTCAGGTCACTAAGTAACCCCTGAAAGACTGAACACGAAGAACTCACAAAATGATTGGTGCTAGGGAGACACAAATCCAGGAGGCTACCCCAGTATTAGGGACTTGCTGTTTGCAGGATCTCTATTTCCTGGGCAGATACTACATAAAAGCCCTAACTAAAGAGAGTATAATTTTTTGAAAAGTCTTCATTTTGAATCATGAAGGCACTCTCCATTAAAGTAATGGATTCCTCTTTAAACACACTGTGCATTAGAGTGCTGAACTTTGTCTCCAAAAATTGCAAACATTTTGAAAGAAAAGTAGTGGAATGTTGTCTAGTCCAGAAAAGGTTCTTGAAACACAAATTCAACAGCCCTTGAGATCTTTTTTCAAGAGGCAATGATATAGACTGGTTCTATTAAACAAATTTACATCTGCTTTGGAAGCTTTTTAAGAGCTGTCCTGAAAATCATGTGAAGTGCAGTAATATTTACTCTTTAGTTGACAACCAATTTGGAGTTACAGTGCCTGTCTTCCCAAGAAGTCATTATATGTGACAGAGCCCTACTTTTTCACAGAAAGGGCTAAGCACCTGCCTGCTGACTGCAGGTATTGAATTACTTCTTTATTTTGCTTTGCTTCTGCACACAGCTTTTACTTTATCTATTAAACTCTCTTCAACGTAATTTTTCAAAGAATTTTTGCACTGTTACCCTTCTGGTTCTCTTCCCATCCCATTGTAGAGGACGGAGTGGCAGCAAGGTGCTACCTACCAGGGTTAAACAACAGCAGCTATTAAAGCACAACAGGATCGATATATTCCCTTTTCAATGCCTCCAAACACCTACTGAGTGAAATGTTCCCATGACATTCTGTATCCTGTGATAAATCCTCCATCGCATTTGATGACAGAGTTATTGATGGGAATTAAAATTTCTCAGGTTTAGAAGAGGTTAGCTTATTGAGGTTACATCTAGCCATGCAGAGGATTCCGGACGGATGAAAAGAACCTTTTTAATCTGTATGGACAAGACAATTTCTCAAACGGTACACACCCATGAATGATGACCAGAGTTCTAAATTCAGAATACAGTTGGGTTCCTTGCTAACGCAATTGACTCAGTCACCTCACCAGGTAACACTCCATAAATGTTTTTAGAAAGGACTCTTATAATTTCTCAGGTATAATACATCATCCCAATATAAATGAACAGGAAGCTTCCACATCCAGAAAATTTCAATATCCTAAAGCTGCAGCACACCTCTTCCTCACCAGAGCCCAGTACAGTAAATCATGCCTAGACCACTACAGTAAATCCAATCTCTACTATCTACACAGGCTATCAGTGGAATTGCAAACTGAGTTAAAAATCTTGGCTTTTTTTTTAATGTCTTACATCCTTTGGCTCAGAATCCAACAACATGCACCACATACTACTGTCACCATAGATAGCCCCAAACTAGTGCAAAATGTGCTGGTACATGGAGTACACAGAGTACACATGTGCACTCACTAGCTCAGGCTCCACAAAAAGATGTAGCCATATCAGCAGCTCAGTGAGCCTGAGCTAACTACTGTTGCTGCTTCCAGCTTCAGAACTCAGTTCTGAAGCACACTGCTCAGTTCTTTTAACTTTGCTTTTCGAGCTGTCGCAAGAATGTCCCTGTTTATTTTTCTAAAGTGCTCATCTTCCCAGAAGAAATAAAAAACAAACAAAATAAAAAGGAAAACCCTACCAAAATTGGACACTATAATGTACGTGTTTGTTCTCACAGACAAGGACGGTATGTGAAGCTTAGTAATGTTGCTCAAGGTACTACTGAAATTCATTCAGATGCTACAAGTTTGCCATTTGCACCTGTTATTCTTAGAATATTTTAGTGCCTCTCTCTGTGCTTTGATTGACCTAGAGAGAAACGAATTAAAACAAGAAAGGGCCATTCTTTGTGATAAAAATAAGACAGTCATATCTAAGCATAAACTATAGCATTATTTGTCTGTTAAAAATGAAGTCAGTATCTGCATTAGTTAAGGAACAGCAATGATTTTGCACTTATTTTGCCATATTCCTGTAAAATTTTGGGCAAGCCATAATATCCACGTGCATCACTTCTACCATGGTATGACAGACATACTACATCCTTTTCTTATGGTTTATCAGATAATGATAAATCTACACATGAGATTTATCATGAGTAACTTATTAAATATTCTAGGCATTAATTAAAAATTAATCGATAATAGAGGTACTATTCTGTACAAAACCATCTTTTAAAGCACAGAATTTGTACCAGGAAGGCTTTGTTTTACTTCCAAAACTGACTAAACTAAATCACATTAAGGATATTATTACATACAAAGATGATCAGCATGGAAGTTTAGTATTTTCCAACAGGCACTTTCCATACAGACAATACCCACATTATTTGAAATTATTCAATACAAGAAAGATGATGGACCCAGGAAAAGACCAACAGTAAATCAGTAATGAAGTGTACATGCTTCACAACACAGTTCTGTGCTGACAGCTACTTGTATAATGACAATAATAATCAAGAACTCCTTTCTCCAGTTCTGAATCAAGTCAATTCATGAGCAGGAGCACTTGGTAAATGAGAAATAGTACACATAGGACCACCCTAAAAACAATGCTCAGGCATTAAATTTGGATGCAGGCAGAAAAGATTCCAAAAAGAAAAAAACCTGAAAAGGTGTTAGTTTTGTAATAAGATTCTTTTCAGTTTAGCTGCATTTTCTCTTTATTAAACTACGTTAGCCAGTCATTATGACACGGAATGACTGCAAAGGAATATATCTGAAAACATAAAACCTTTTTTTCCCGTTAACTTCATAGATGACTATATAAACTACAGAATACTATATAGTAGTAATAATTTTGCAACTCATCCTATGCTTAAAGTGGACAGAGATAAAAAAAAAAATCTTCATTACCTTTAAGCATTGTTCTTCCAGTTGATCCTCCGAAGATATTTAAAAGACCACTTCTTGCTCCTAAGGATGTAGTTGCTTCTAGTAAAGCACCAGTTATATAGTTAGAGAGTGCAGTCCTCTGTAAAGTGGCACGATATTGACAGTAAGCACCTGTTACACATGGTTTTACACACAAACTATCTCCTTGGCATATACAGTCTGTAACAAATGTTGGGAGCTTTCTCAGAAGACGAGGAACATATTCAAAAATATCTTCTGCTCCTTCCTCTTTTTCTCTCACTGTACTGAAGATCTGTGGAGAATGCAAAAGCATGGATTGTTAGTTCATTTGCTTAGGATAACACACTGAATAGAAAACAAATCCAAATGACAAGGACTTCTTGTGAAGTTCAATGACCTGTAACATCTACTTATCCAAAACTGGTTTGTTAGGATTCTGAGTTAGGCTCCCAAAAAGGATATTTAAGTAAGATGCCATTCTGGCTTTCAATCTATGTTTAAAAACATTCTAAAGATAACCAGTAGACTAAAAAAAACCCACATCAATATATCTCATCAACATTTAAAATACAGAATACACACAAAATTGCTTATAATACTATTAAATCTGTTGTACTTCCAGAAAATCTTAGAGCTATCAGTAGCAGAAAAAACAGATCAACTCAGGGTTGGCACTTTTTCTTGCTGAGTGGGTGGGGTTTTGCAAACAGAAACGGATCTAATCACTCTGAACTCTTTTTCAAAATGTTCCGGTGTCACATTTATTGCATTACTTCTAGCCTACGCACAGGTCCTCTATCTTATATTGGTTTAGTAGTCTTTTTCCAATATTTGTGATAACACACCAGTGAACTTCAGTCTGTGGCTTAGCAACTAAGTAATGTTTGCTTATTTAAAAGACTCTAATGATCAACCAAGAATCTGGAAGAAATCTCTTCATTTAGTATACCAGGAGAGACTTGATTCTTTGCATTCTTGTATGCTGACTTACTGATTAACATTAATAATTTGTTTCAATGATCTGTGTTTCTTAATTACAAAGTGTAAACTAAAAATTAACACAGGGAAAGGTCAGCATAACTGTCACCAGGACAGGTGCTGAGACAATTTTCATGAGGCTGCTCCCCACCAGTCTTAGATGTGCAGAAGAAACAAGCTGATGGCTTCATGACACCTTTTTACAATTACTGCCTTGTGTCTTGTTGCCATCCTTTCCCACATATAAACAAAATACAGCTATCCATCAAGATGGCAGAAACTGCAGCCAGTCCTGCAAAGCAAGCACACGTGTGCTCAGTCAAACGATAAGAAGCTGTTTGCACAGCCTGTGCACGCCCCATGCCAGAGGCAGGGGCACCCTGCCCACGGGACACACGCGTGCCCAGCCACGCATCCAGGGAGGGAAGCGGCTCCCGGGACAGGGAGCTCACACCCTCCGCTTCTGCCCTGACACTGCCCTTTACCCTGCCATGAAAGAGAGGAGGGATCCAACTCCCTGCTCCATGGGGAAACTGACCCTCCACGAACAGAAGAGGTGAACAATGATGTAGTTCTTTCACCCGTGTAAACAAATTGCAGAAAATCAAATACAGCCCAATATATTAAGTATGTATTTGTTATTTTAGCTTTAATTTTTGTATTAACCATGTTTGGGGGAAAACAGTAAAATTATATATTAAAAATATCATAATTCATTAACAGTAATGTAATTCAGTGATTTGAAAAAGAACACTGACATATTTATTAACATAAAAAAGAAACTTTTACATGTTGTCTATGGCTATACATAACTCAATCCCATTAAAAGATAGCTTCTGTGATGCACTATACCATTAAATGCTGTGGCATCTATCTTTTTTCCTCTCTCCCTGCAGATTTTCCAAAATTTGTTTGGTCTGAGGTTTCTAGAAATATTAAAGCTGCATCTTTATCTTCTCTTCTTTGCTATCTGGCAGTTTTATGAACTTCTAGACTGTCAATACAGAGACATCATCACCTTAGTTCAGAAAGAAAACGTGCTCTTAAAGCATGCCTTACCTGGATGGGATGTGTGTAGATCTTTTATTTAGCTAACTGTCTGCAAGTACCTTTTCAAAAGGTGTACTGTGAAATAGTAAACCTTTGGACTATGAGTGTGTCACACACAGCAGACATAATTAGTCTTTTTAACTTGTTTAAAAAAATATTTAGTTAATGAATATCATTTAACTTCTCAAAACTGCTGTTACCATCCAAAATATTTTAAAAATTGGGTTCTGCAACTTATAAAGGCTTGTTCTGTTCCCTGCACAACTAAAATTTCTTTCAGCTGCCAAAGCAAAGAAACCATTTGTTGACAGAAAAAGGCGACAGTGTTTTGCTGGAGAGATTACACATAGAATAATGGTGTTAATCTCTCCTGTGTAAAGTAGACTTCGGGGCTCTAGTTGTCTCTAAAGACTGCACTTCACATAACATTTTCAAATTCTGTTTTGATGTGCTAAAGTTCTGAGTGTGCTACCTCTGCTGCACACAGATGAGGTTACAAAAAATATAGTTACAAAAAAATATAGACTTACAATGTGTAAGGCCTCACTTACCAGGCCCTGAAAAGAACTGAAACAATCAGAATAGCAACAAATCCCTAAGGTAACTGATAGGGGAAACCACCTTTCAGAGAGATTGCACCAGACAATTGGGGAAACTTAATCTTGCCTGGGAGACAAAGAAGTTTATTCCAACCCAGGGTTTACAGTTCATCCTATCAGAATCCAGATCCTATTGATCCATACCACTACCAAAGAATGACTAATGTAATTAAAAATGAATGTGAACCGAAAAGAGTAAAATGCAGCACTAAATTGAATGCTACCCATCAAAAAACAGTCTCACTTCTGTGTTACATATCAAATTAAAGGTTTCAAAACCATCTGCAGTCTTATGATGCCATGTCTCACTTACTGCATATAAAGTAGTAACTCACAAGAAACTCAGGATAGTATTTGAATCTAAAAGCGTTGCAATATTAAACATTCTGTAATGAACACACAACACTTAAAATAAGAAACAAGATGAAACAGGAAACTACATATACTCATACACCAGTATTCCAATAGAAGTATATTATGGCTTCAATAGATTTTTACTTTCTTCTCTCTTTCAAGGGGATTTTAACGGCTAGTAAAAGGAAAACAAAAATTACTTGCAACATGCAATATTTCTGATTTCTACAGGGAAAAATGTCCTTCAACTCAAAAATAAAAATTAAGATTTAATTCAGACAGAATTCCATCCTTGTAGCTTTACAACCAAGTCCATATTTGGAAAATGCATGGAAACAAAATAGATTATTCAGCTCTTAATAATGTATGCAATAAATCAACAAAACTTTACTCTTAAAAGTCCCTCAGTTTTACTTCTAGTAACTTAAAATGGTATCTGCAAGTTACCTTATTGATAACTTTCAGGCAATAAAACTTTCCTACAGTGACAACAGACATATTTTGCCAAGATATTAAAATACCTTTAAAAATAACTATAAGAACAAGCAACTTATGATAGCCTTGAAACTATTCCTTATTTTTCTCTTGCAATCTTTTTTTCCTGTTTAATCATCACACAATTGCAAATTGCAGTATGTCCTTTTCTCCACGACATTGCTATAGCTTTACTGCATAGAAAGGGTGGAAATCTAAACACTGCAGCTATTTAGTGCCCAGTTTATGACAGATATTCCCCCAAAATGAAGCTGGCGTTCATGGGTGCTGCTGTACAGGAAATATCAGATACAGCAGTTCATAAAAAATAATTGCGGTTTCTTACTTAAACTTACATGTATCTCTTACTGTAGTCTTTTTTTGTTTCTCTTTTCATATTTTTTCTGCCTCAGGTATTTAGCTTAGAACTTGGAGGCATGTTATCATATTGCCAAACATCTAGCAGCTACTGTGCTTATGAAACCCAGAAACTGGAATTATGGACAGACCCAAAATGTCCCATTATTAGGAAGCAGGTTTAATTTCTCTAACTTTATTAAAATAACGAAGAATATGTGTACCCAAGAATTTCATTGCAAAGAATAGTCATGAAAAACTACGCTTATTGCTACTACACTGCAAAAATATGAGAAAATAGGGTGTAAAGGGGTTTTAATACTTCACTGCACGTGTCCAAATGCTCTCTGAACACATCTATCAAGACATCCTGAATGATCAAGAGGAAATACTGCAGTGTAGGAGGTGTGTGAATGTGCTCAGTTGGTATGACACATTTTAGTTTGATTTCCTGGTTTTTCACCTACAGAGCATTTCTATCATGGAGGGCTGCTGACAGCAGCCTGCCTTCATTTTTTTGCACACTTTTAAAGCAATTTTAAATGCCTGTAATCCAGAATGGTATATTAACAAGTAATAACTCTCAGGACAGTATGTGTTGAAGATAATTTCAATATCTCCTTTGAAAACACAAAGTTTTTACAGAACATACGAGCCTAAACACAATTAACAGCACAGGAAATGCTGCTCTTTTCAAATTTGTTCTGTTCCAAGAAAAATTACATTAAAATGAGGAAATTCTGATGGTGATTCTTCATTTTGGCCCTGCAGGTTTTTCAGAAGAAAACCCTTACTAATATTGACCAAATGAAGCTAACAGTGATCTCTTGGAAGTTATGACCAAGTTGCTTTCACATATATTTATTCTACCATTTAATTTGGATATCTATAGCATGGAATACAAGCACTGTCTACTATGAAAAAAACCCCCACTTTTGGCAGAAAGAAAGTAATATTCAAGGTGAACTTGGGTGAATGAGGCATTAATGCACAGTTGGCCAATACTTCAGTTTTACGTCTTCCAAAATGGTACTCCAGCATAACACTTTGGAGCATTTATTAGTAAAAATGTAAAAAAGAGGTAATGCTGATTGTTAATTTTCTGAAGTACACTGGATTTTCTCAGCTTTATCTCATTCGGATTATGACCATACCCACATTGATTAGTTCATGACATTTCAAGATCATTGCTAAAGTACAAATCTTTAATTCAAGGTTTTCTAAAATATGAATCTCTTGTAACAATTTCTGATTATGTATCAATTGTAAGAACTGAAATAAATTAAACACTGAATGAATTTTTTGTTATGCCTAGAATAGTGTATATGTTTGTCTTTCTTCCTACTGTGACCTTCTCAAGAGGACCTGCCAGAGCCCATATCTCAAACGGTTGTGCAGGTTGTTCAAAGCTAAGGGATATTACTGTGTTTGACGAAGAGGATGTTGTGAACAGCTGAAAGGTCTGCTCTGTTGGGACTATTTCTTAACTCTGTTCACTGGCAAGTCTTGTTCACTTTAGCAGTCGAACCGGTGAGGTCTTCGGAAATCTTTTCAAGAAATTGGACATTTTGGTAAGTGTTTTTCAGTGTTTGGAATACAAAAGCCAGACATTTGGACTGTTAGAACATTATCTTCTTGGTGGTGGTACTCAGCAGCCTGTAACCACATAAGCACACACCAGGAGTGCTGATGAAATTTTTGGCTATGCATCTTACTGAGTTCTGGTATTTTACAAGAACGAGTAGGGCAAGGTTTATGATAAAACGTGTGGTTAATTAAATTCCATTCCCAACTTATTATTCCAGATGATGTGGATGAATACAAATAGTCAACTATAAGCTTTTCTAAATTGTAGCACCACTGAAATTTGTGAGAGATCCATGACTGTCCAGCCCAGCAGATGAAACACCATTCTCACTCCAAACCCAAAACAGAGCACTGTAACAGCTACTAAGAAGAAGGCTCTACCCCACCTGAAACCAGAACAACTATCTCTCCCAAGCTGTTGTTTGTCATGATGCTCTATTGTAGTTTCTCCCTGTGGCAAACATGAAAACAACTATCTGGCAGTTTTGCAAGCTGACATCAAATTCACAAATTCCCACAGATCCTCTCCCAGCATCTCATGATCCAACATTTTTGGCTAACAGGCAACATTCCCTAAGTATGAACAGCCATCCCAGATTAAAATAAAATAAAATCAAATAAAGGGTTTCATATCATGATGCCTTTCTTCTTACTCAACAGCTTTTGGAGATGCATTTGAACGTCACCTTTCAGGTGGCTTTGCAAGCCAACAACTGCCCCGTCAAGCAGAACTGACAGCAGATTCAGCAATGGCACTTGCCACCTGGCCTGCCTGCAGCTTTACCAACAGGAGAAAAAGAACTCCCAAAAGATTTTGCTGAAACACAGCCATTTGGTGCTGGTCTGCATTTATGGTCAAGAAATACCAATAAAGGGTTGTTTTGACAACTCATCAACAAGAATGCTGGAGCTATAAATACATATTCACAGTGAAATGGATGCAATTCAGCAAAAACGGAAAGAATGGCAGGGCTGAACAGTGTTCTCTATCTTAACTTGCTCATATCTTGCTCTCTGTGTATTTTCACATTGTGCTTAAATGTAATAACTTGCCTGCTGAGCTGCTACTTTTGGTAATGGAAAAGTTCCTTAAAATATCCCTAGACTGCTGAAACACTGCTCTGCATTTTAAAAAAACTGCGTAGAAAATAAGAGGATACGGTGCCACGGTATAATCTGAAGTGTACTTCATAACATACAAGGAATGCTATGTTGTCTTGGGGAGTAGGGGGCAGAAGCAGGGAGAAAGCCTTCCTCAAAATACATACACACAGTAAGCAGTACCACTACAATTTCGCCCAGTAATTGACAAATGTGCTATTTACTATAAGGCACGTGCAGGGTGGTGTTGTTCACAGGTGTTGTTCTTTTGTCTGGGACACTATAAAGAAGGAAAACAGGAACTGCTTTGAGAATGCAAAACCAGCAAGGTTTGTTTGCTGCAGCAGCAGTACCCTGCATCAACTGCAATTGCGGCAGTGAGTAAAAACAAACACCATACTTTATGCCCTCACTGCCCAGGAATTGGTGAGGGGTGGGAGGAGTGGACATGATGCCAAGATACAGCCTAGCATATACTATCACTTTCCCCTTAGAGTAGGAATAAATCTCCCAATTCAAACAGAAGTTGCCCTCCCTGTGGTAGGGCACGTATAACTGGCAGAGGAGGCGCGTGCGTTGGAGTCTGTCCCGTCACCTTACACATCTGAAGGAAAGAACACATCACAGGAAAGAAATAAAGATCTTCAGGCACCTCTTCATCATAGGAGTCAATGCTTGTGCCAGCACACTCACATAGCTTTTCTAATGTCCAGTGATACAGTCACTGTGGGACACCCAGGTATTTTCCTTTTCTGCAAATGATCTTCAGGTAATTCAGAAGAAACACTGTGGTGACCTGTCCACTGTGGATACCCTTCCAGCAGCTGTCTTGCCAATATCCTTTTTGCAATGTCTGCTCTCAAAAACCTTTCCAACTTTTGTGCTCTCTTCAAGGATGAGGAAGATGCAGATATTTAGAATGTCAGGACAGAGCACAAGACAACAGTACCATGTTACAGAGCAACAATGCTCACTTACTCAACAGCAAGTTTTGTTGAGTATTCAGTCCTACACAGTAAATTGTAACTGGGCAACGTGGCACAGAGCAGCAGAGAACACACTGAGAACAGATGAGCTGACCCTGGGAACATGGAAATCACTGTCGATGGCAGCTGGAAAGCTGCCAAAAGAGCGATCAGGCACAGATGTGCCCAAACTAATATTCATTAAATGATGTTCTGTGAACTTTCTACAGCTTTGACTGCAATTACAGAATGTGCATTACCTCACCAGCCAATATTTCTTATGAATTGCATCCTGTTAAGGATGAGATAATTTCAAGAACAAAAACAGAATTTAATGAGGATCAAACTATCTTGCACAGGCAATCCTTAAATACAATTCAACATTCTTCAGAAATATTATTAGCCATCCCTATTCAGTTCTAGTATCTGAGAAGTGTCTTTAGTGGAGATTTTTTTTCATTTGTTATGGTCAGGAAATGAGGATGCAGTTTTTTAAAAAAATAATTTGAGACTTGGATTTATGACCAGAAATTGTAACAGCAGGTCCAAACTTTCAACAAGTCATCATTTTCACTTCTGATAAAACTTGGTTCTACTACTGACTTATTTTCCATTTCTGTAAGGTAACAGCACTAATTTTAATAGCCCTTTCCAAAGGAAAGATGGACTTCACAGATTTAGAAGAAAAAGCAGCATGATCTAATTGGGAAACAGATTTAACACAGCATCTCCACCCCCAGAAAATCCTACCTTTCATGGCAGGTAATATACTTTAGATTCAAATAACTACTAATAAGAATCAAGATATAAAACAGAGGCTGATAAAAGCCATTAATTAACTGTCATTTGAAAGTTTTTTCATAAATACTTGAAATTTCAAGTTGATTATGAAGAAAATGAAAGGATGACACCGAACATAACATAGGAGTCCTTCACATCACTTTTCAGCAGTGTGAAACAATGCCCTTGCCAGTGAGAGAAACCACTCTAATCTTAGCAAGAAAAGGCCAAAAATATCACTTTCAGCTGGGTCAGTTATTTATACCTCTGTTGGTACAAATGTGTATATGAAAAACTATATAGTTATTAATTATTTTATTACTAAGTTCACTTGCTAACTTCTTCATTTTAAGTATTTTTTCATCTTTTTCTAGTACTTCACAACATATAGTTTTTAGCTGTTTACTGTTCTACCCTTGTCATTTCTACATGCAGCCAGAATTCTTTTTATTTCCTGAGTGCTTATTTACTTCCTCCAAACTTTCATCAACAACATAATTTACAAACAATATGCTGCCTTAGTAACTAAATAAATTAAATTACTCTTTTAAATAAACATCTGTGTTATTTCTGCCTAACTAATGCACACCGTGTGGGTTTTTTACTGAAAAGCTTCTAGTTTCACTAGTCTGAAGTGGGTCATGTCTTTGAACACCTGATCATATGGACTGGAATTTCTTGGGTTATCAGCTTTCAAAATTACCTACTGTGTTTTTAACACAAAAGTATATGCATCACACACATAATCACTTTTCAAAAATATTTTTTAATAATGACTTTTGATACCCCTTACTGATGAAAAAAACCCATTCATATAAAAATTCACAGGCGGGTTATAAAAAGTATTTAAAACAAGAAGATGATGAGCAGGTTGAATTTTTGATTCAGTATTTGATTCAGAAGTTTTAATGTAGCTAAGTACATTATCTAAGAGAGGCTAATTAAGCTTAAAACTATGTCAGAAAGACTGAAATAATTCACTCAAAGCATTTAGATGTTAGAATATTAAATGTGTCATGATTAAATAATTTTAGTTCAAGAGAGATGAACATTTTCATTTTAAATTCCTCCTTTCATCGTAGGAGAAAGGTCTTTGGTACATCAGACTGTAATGGGATGCTACTATTACCATGGATCGCTGAACCTTTCAAACGCATGTAAGAAACGGTAAGAAATTCTAACAGAAGCCAGTGAAAATTCTATTTAATACATCCTTGAAAGCTTTCTTTCTTCAAAGGGAGGGGGAAAAAAAAATTCAGTTAATTCACTGAAGGTTTCAAACAGGCATCAGGTTCATGTTTTTCATTTCCAAAATACTTATGTGTGATGGGTGCATTCAAAACAGGTGAATACCAAGCACTCAAAGCAGAGGAACCCAACAGCCCCCTTCCCACATCTTTTTTTTAATCTATTATTCTATATGTGGAGCAATAGCAAGTCCACATTTTCTCTACAAAACAAACAAAAACCCCACACACTCATCAGATACAGGCAGAAATCTGTATAGGTTTGTACCTTCGTATCAACAGTATTCTTCCCATTTGAGGAAAGGCTTCCACAGAACTCACACGTTTAAATATAGCTTCATTGCCACTTATGTGAACTGATTATTTAAACAACTTTGAAAGATGAGCCTAGTTGCATATTCCAAACTACAAACTGACAGTAAGGTTGAGGGGTAACACACAGTACAGAAAAAAAACCACTTAAGAGCTCTCCTGTCAACAGGATCATCTTAGAACCAAACAGAAAAACCTAAAAATTATGGCTGTTGTAGACAGTGTCTCACCATCCCTTATATGTTTGGTTTCTCTTTCTACAGTCTCATCTATTTGTCAAAGTTCACTATAGCTGCTTATGCCAAACTCTGGCTTTATGTGTTCTTTAAAAGTATTATGCTAATATGTATACTTACATAACTGATTCAGAAAGCACACTGTTTGTTCCATTCCCATGCCTCTCATATTAAAATCCATAAGATAGCCAGTGGTAAGGGTTAAAGGTCATAGAACTGGCTAATTCAGTCTTTACACAGTGCGATGATGCATCCCTGTGAGTACAGAAACTGCTCACAATTGCTTATGAAGGTCTCAAGCTCTGATTAAATGTGCCAAAGCTCAAATAAAAAGTACATGTAATAAAACTGACTTTGTAATTATACAATCACTCTTATTATTTGTATCAAGAAAGGCTCATAATGGGATCTTATTGTACTTTACATTCTGGACTTAGATTGAAAGGTGGATCTTTTCAAATATATCAGAAACAGTCTATAATTCAGATCTGTAGTCAGAAACCTAAGGATTAAAATAAATGCAAAGTGCAACAGAACCTCGCACTATCCCAAAATATTTTCACTTATAACCAATTGTAACTGATATTACAGTAAAGGATTGGTAGGCAGATTACTACAGCTGTAAAATTTATGCATCCTACCCATGGCATACAGCTAATAAAAGAGCAAGTTTTCCTTAGCACAGGAAATCTAGTTCTCATTTTCTAATTTTATAGACACTGAATCCATGCCTATTTGTTTGCTTGTACTTCAGCTGTTGGGTTCATAGGGTCACATGAATAATTATAAGATTATTTTAGATAGTACTTAGGGGCCAGGAAATTCTCAGAGTTTTCATGACTGAATTGTTTGATAGACTTTTGGGTCAGGATACAGAACATGATTTCATGAAACAAAATAACTTTGTTCTATAAAGAGGCATTTTCCACTTTAAGGGTTTTTTTTTTTAAATTACCCAGAAATAGAAAAGGCACAATTCCTTGCCCAAAGTCACAACAGAATATTGATAGTTCGAACTTAGTTTTTAAATTACAGGTTTAATATTTTTTACTGATAAAAAGCGAGTCTTCATTCATCACTGTTCACAATGAACGTTTAATAACAACTCCAAAAAAAAAGATAAAAATAAAAAAGGGGTATCTTGTAAATTTTTTAAATAAAAATTTTGGCTAAAACTAAGCGATCACAATAATCCATCACAGTACAATGAAGCAATTTTACTTATGTTGGTTTCTTGGATCAAAAACATAGTCCCTTCAACACTATTCATCTTCCCTGGTCATTAGCTGCTAAGGAAGGCTGTGCTGCATAGAAAAGTGTAGAAAAGCTAAGCATGGGAAGACAGCATGAAAAACTAACACACCATGCAGTAACCTAAAGAAATAACTTCCTGTTTTCCTTGTTTCCAGCTGGGGTCTTCAGCTGCTGCCTTTAAATAACTGTCCTGCAGAACACTGTACATTCAATTTTCACATCATATTTTTATTTTATGACACAACTTTGATGATAGACACCTAATATACACTAATAACCATACTTACATTAAGACAACTGTATACCAGAATAAAACTGAATCTACAGAAGTAATTGTCCCTGGAAGAGTTTTTTTGATTATCAACCAAATCTGCTAAAATAGTGAAAGGATGATAACATTATGATTAAGTTAAAATTGATGCTGTCTCCAAATTTAGCTTTGGAAGCCAATTCCAAGATCTAAATGATGCCTTGGATTTTAAC
>WEKY01052146.1:0-22902 GCA_013390045.1 Picathartes gymnocephalus | reverse complement strand
TCGTTGGAGCTTACCCGGGGATTTTGGAGCTCTGCTGGAGATCTGGGATCACTCCTGGAGCTGTGGGATCATTCCTGGGGCTGTGGGATCATTCCTGGGGCTGTGAGACAATTCCTGGAGCTGTGGGACAATTCCTGGAGCTGTGGGACCATTCCGGGGGCTGTGGGATCATTCCTGGAACTCTGGGACCATTCCTGGTGCCCCGGATGTGCCAGCACCTCTCACTGCCAGGGGAAAGTTTTGTTTTCTATGCGGGGAAGATCCTGCTCTGTGTGATATCCTCTGGAGCCCATCACCGCTGCTCTACAACGAGAGGGATTTTTTGCTCTCCTGGGCACCAGTGTTTATTGTTAAATGAAATTTCATCAGCCATTTTATCTCGCTGAGATCCAGTGCGGCGAGAGCCTCCTGCAGCACTTAACGTTCGGCTGTAATTCCGATTAATCTGAATAACTTTGCATCTGATCTGTGCGAGCACCACAAAAGGCAGCTGGCTTTTCTTGTTTTTTTGGGAGGAAAAAAAAAAAAAAAAAAAAAAAAAAAAAAAAAAAAAAGAAAAAAGAAAAAAAAAAAAAAATCAGTAAATTAGTGACCACCAGGCTGAAGATTTGATAAATATTCATGGCCTGGAGCTGTACGTGGGCAGGGGAATGTGGATCTTACACTGATAAATATGCAGGGTTTAGATCAAGAAGAGGTGCAGGGTTTATCTGTTTGTCACACACTTATCTGGCAGAGGAGCCACCGCTGGGGTGCAAGGCTGGGACCCCCTCTGTGTGTCCCCACAGCCCCAGATTTTGGGTGCCACAGCCCCAGATTTTGGGTGCCACACCTCCAAATTTTGGGTCTCACAGCCCCAGATTTTGGGTGCCACACCCCCAGATTTTGGGTCCCACACCTCCAGATTTTGGGTCCCACAGCCCCAGATTTTGGGTCCCACAGCTCCAAATTTTGGGTCTCACAGCCCCAGATTTTGGGCCCCACAGCTCCAGATTTTGGGTGCCACACCTCCAAATTTTGGGCCTCACAGCCCCAAATTTCGGGTCCCACACTTCCAAATTTTGGGCCTCACAGCCCCAAATTTTGGGGGTGCAGCTGCTCCTTCCTCCCCTCAGAGCAATGCTGAGCCAGGCTCTGCCTCCCTTCCTTTCCTAGGAGACCTTTTGGGCAGGAGGAGCAGGGAAAAGAGGCCCTGCACCCTCCCAGGCTGCTCCCCAGCCATGCTCTGCATTCCTGTGGGGTTTGGAGGGACAGGAGGCAGCACGGAGCGGGTTTTTTTGGGCTATTTTCATCCTCCCCAGAAACACCTTCTTTGAACTCCCCCAGAAATTATTTCCTTGGGAAGGCATTACCCTGTTTTTACCCTGATCTGCTGGGGAGCAAGTTGCTGAAGGAGCAGTAATTAAGCTGGAAGAGCTGTTAGATAACGGCAGGAGGATCCAGGAATAGTTTGGGGATGCAGCCCTGGGGGTTCTTTGGTGGGGGGGGGTCAAAAGGGGATGGAGATCCCACTCCCTGTCAGGTTTAAAATGGAAACTGCAGCGGGAGCCCAGGGGGCCAGGGCTGGGCTGGGGGACACCAAAGTGGCTTTGGCAGAGCTGTGACGCTGCAACCCCGACCTCCCTGAGCATGTCCTGAGCAGCTGGGGCAGAAATGGCTCTAAACCCACCCCAAACCACCCCAAATCACACTGGAAGTGTCCCCAAATCACACTGGAAGTGTCCCCAAATCACACTGGCGGTGGCCAAGGCCAGGTTGGACACTGGGGCTTGGAGCAGCCTGGGACAGTGGGAGGTGTCCCTGTCACGCCAGGGGTGGCACTGGGTGGCATTTAAGGTCCCTTTTCACCCAAACCATCCCAGGATTCTGTGGTTTTCCCACCCCCTGACTGCCTGGAGGAACAAGCTGCACCCTCAGGATTTCCCTCTGGCAATTCCTGTCATTTTTGGTTGTCCCCTCCTGCTCTGGAGTTTGGGTGCTCCTTTTCCAGTCCCTGCCCTTTCCAAAGGCCCAGGAATTGCAGTTGCTGCTGCTGCTGAGCTGCTCAGGGGTTTCCTTTGAGTGTCCCTGCAAAATTCAAGAATATTGGAGTAAGGATGCCTGTGTTTCCCTCTGGAAAAGGAAAGGTGGGGAAAATAAGCAAAGCAAAACTCTGCCTCTGGAGAAATCAGGGAAGGAGCACAGGGGGACAGGAGGAGAATTTTCCAGGCTTAAAGGCTTGGTAAAGATTGTACCTGCACCGTGTTCCACTGCAGGTCTTAAAATAGGATTTCCTTTATCCCTTTTTTTTGTTGTTTCTGGCCACGTTCCTTCATGTTTTATTAATCCTGGTCGTGTCCAAAATGATCCCTGGGTTTTCCCAGCTCAGCAAGCAGGGATGGAGGCAGTGCCTGCAGTGAAATCAGACACGGGGGCACCATGGAATGTGGAAAAGAGATGGAAGGAAAGGAGATGGGAAAGGAGACGGGAAAGGAAAAAGAAAAGGAAAAAGAAAAGGAAAAAGAAAAGGAAAAAGAAAAGGAAAAAGAAAAGGAAAAAGAAAAGGAGGGAAAAGGAAAAAGGAAAGGAGGGAAAAGGAAAAAGGAAAGGAAAAAGGAAAGGAGAGAAAAGGAAAAGGAAAAGGAAAAGCTGCACAGTGCACCTGCATCACCTGGGGTTTATTGCAATGAGACACAGCAAATCCAAGAGTTTATTGGGATTTAGGAGGTCCCTCTGGGTGAGGAGACCACTCCCAGAAATATTAGGAAGAATTAAAAATGATTCTGCACCTATAAGTTAGGTATGACCCCTGTCTAAATAATCTTACCTAAGTCTGATTGATCTGTAGGTGATAAATGGATATTGATTGGGCATGGATAGATTAGCCATGGATAGAGGATCTACCTCCAGAATAGAAAGACATCAAATACATTTTCCCCTCCTATTCTACTGACAGCAAAGTTGCCATTTTTAAAATTCCCATGGAACTGGAAAAAATTCCAAATATGCCAAAATTGTAAAAAAAAAAAAAAAAAAAAAAAAGGGCAATCTCACTTTTTTTCCCTTTTTTTTTTTTTTTTTTTCTTTTTTTTCAGCTTGTTATTTTTTTTACCAGTGAAGTTGTCAAAGTGTTTCAAGCCCAAATCAATCCCCTAAAATGCCAGTCCCAGTGCTCCAGGAATGGGGCATCAGACACCTTGGCAGAGAAATCGAGTTTGAGGTTCCAAAGGGAGGATATTTTATGCATCTCAATTTTTTAAATGGACTTTTCTGAATGGAATGAACACAAGGAATTTTTTGGGGGAGAACAGAAATGCGTATATTTAATACAGATAACCCCAAACCAAATCTGCATTAATCTTTATATAAATATAATTACATTTATAGTGTCTATCAGTTTTATATCCCATATAAACCACACACTGTATATAAATATAGAGCCATATACGAATAATGGCTTTCCATTATTGTCTGGATCATGCATCACATATTTTTATATTTATCTATAATGTGGATTTATAGATAAATATGAGGCAATAAAAATATATTTCTATGAGAAATAATAGAAATCGGTTCCTACTTCTTGGTAAAAAGAAATATGTGTGTGTATAAAAGAGCCGTGTTAGAATATGCACGGCAAGAGAGAGGAATGTATAGATTTGTATTACAGATGTAATATTAATGCAATAAATGCAATATAAAGTATGGAGTATATTATTTATAGACACCATTTATGTTTATTTTTGTACACGGAATATTTTGCATATTTCCTATGCATTCACGCGATATCACTGTCTGTGGTATCTGTTATTTTATATCCAGGTATTTTCTATGGGCAGATTTTTATCGTTATTTAGCATTTGGAATCACGCCGTGCCGGGGGCTGCTTTCCCTGGGGAACGCCCGGATCCCGCTGGATTTGGGAATTCCCCGCTTTTCCCAGCCCTCCCACCCCAGCCCCACTGAACCTCCCCAATCCCTCCCCATCCCGAGACATTCCCGAGGTTCCTCCTTCCCTGCCCCATCCACAGCGGGGTCTGGGAGCGTTAGTGGTGGGCAAGAGTGAATAATTCCTGCAGGAAATCCGAGGGGAATTTGGGAGTGCCAGGCACTCTGCAAATGGGAACTGCTAAAAAAACCCCCATTTAAATCCCTCCTTCTCCCTTTCCATCCTCTCCCAGACCCGCTGCCCACTTATTTGGGATGGGGTTAAATTCTGTGGGGAAAAGTGACCACCACAGAAATGAGGAGTGGGAAGGCAAAAGCAGGGAGAGGGAACAGAAGGAGTTTGGATCCCCTGCAAACCCCAGACCTGCAGAACACCACGCTCGGCATAGCAAAGCACCAACTTCTGCATGTGGAAGCTGCAAACTGTTGGAAAACCATGGAAACGGCTCCGGGGAGGAGCAGCAGCTCCAGACACTCGCAGGGAAGAGAAGGGGAGGGCAGCCAAGTGCAGCTGCTGAGAGTTCAAACCCGGCTAATTTGGGTAAACACAGAATCCTGGGATGGCTTGGGGTGGGAGGGAGCTTAAATCCTATCAAATTCCCACCCCATTCCATGGGCAGGGACAGCTCCCACTGTCCCAGGCTGCTCCAAACCCGGCCTTGGGCACTGCCAGGGATCCAGGGACAGCCACAGCAAATCTGGCAATTCCAGCCCAGCTAGGAATTCGTAATTCCCAATATCCCACCCATCCCTCCCCTCTGGCAGTGGGAAGCCATTCCCTGTGTCCTGTCCCTCCATCCCTTGTCCCCAGTCCCTCTCCAGCTCTCCTGGAGCCCCTTCAGGCCCTGGAATGGTGCAGTTGGGAAGAGCCTTCAGCTCTTGTGGAATCTTGGATTGGTTTGGGTTGGGAGAAGCTCAAATCCCATCCCATTCCCAGTCCTTTTCCATGGGCAGGGACCCCTCCCACTGTCCCAGGCTGCTCCAAGCTGGCCTGGGGCACTGCCAGGGATCCAGGGGCAGCCACAGCAAATCTGGGAGATAAAACATCGTTGGGAACGGGATGAATTCGGGGTTAAACTGAGCTCCAGGCAGGCAGGGATTGATCCAAAGGTGGGGAATGCACGGATCAGGATCGCCCCTCCATCCTGGAATGCTGAGCCCCCGCATCCCGCCGGGAACGGGAATCACCCCCGGCACCGGGATCTGCTCATGGATCCCCCTGGCGCTGAATCAACACCGCGGATAAAAGCTGGGAATGCTGCCAGCCCCCTGCTCCTCCTGGATACCGGGCATTTCCATGGGCACGCAGAAATGGGAGGGGAATATCCATGGGAATCCATCAGAGGGGAAAGAAGGAGCCGGGGAACCGAAACCCTCCCGACCCACCCAGCCCTTCCCCTGCTCGGCCGCACGGAAATACCGAGCCCCGGAGCTCCAAAATATCCACGGCCTTATGAAAATGGGACCTTTCCCTTCGCACTGAGATCAGCTGAACGTCGGAATCCAGGGATTTAATTATGCAAGCCCGGCCGCTGCTCGGCTGGAATTGCTCTGCAGTTTTCCTTTGTGCTTGGACACCTCACACGTGATTGAGGCTCTTGTAGAGAGGGGCTAAATGCTGCTAATTGTTGCTAATTGCTGCTAAATACCTGTTTGGAGTAGCTGCAGCCATTCGTGGCAAATAAACCTGCTCAGGAATGCCTGTGGAAGGTTAGGATGGAAATTGGGAAGTAAATTTGGGGAGTTGATCCCAAGGGGAGCTGCACAATCCCAGTGCTCTCTGATAGCAGCCCGGAGTTTTCCTATTCCCTGGAGTGGCCAAATCTCTCCCGGCTGGGCTGGTGTTAATGCAGCACAAAGGTGGTGCTGAGCCTCTTCCAGAGAAACCTGGGATGGTTTGGGGTGGGAGAAACCCTAAATTCCACCCCATCCCACCCATTCCATGGGCAGGGACACCTCCCACTGTCCCAGGCTGCTCCAAGCCCCAGTGTCCAAGCTGGCCTTGGGCACTGCCAGGGATCCAGGGGCAGCCACAGCAAATCTGGCAATTCCAGCCCAATATCCCATCCATCCCGGCCCTCTGGCACTTTCCCGGGTCACTCCTCTCTCTGCTTCAGGATCCTCCCTTTCCCAACCCACGTTGTGCTTTTGGCCTTTTTCCCCTCCCTCCTACATATTCGGGCAGGAATCCTCAAAACCCAAATTTAAAGATGCGTTTCCTGGGGAATGCAAAGTTTCCTCCCTTAGCAGAATGAAGCCTCTGCTCCAAAGGATGTGCTGAAGGAGGAACGGGATCTGATCCCAATCCAGCTTGAAAGGAATGAGGGTTTGTCTTTACAAACAAGCCCTGGGCCTGCTGTAGGTCAGACTGGCACTGAGAGATACAAGAAACAATGGGAAGAATTCCACCGATTGATGGATGGAATGAGAGAGATCTGTCTTTACAGATAAACTGTAAGTCCACTGATAAATGAAATTGTATATTGAGAGATGAAGGAAACAATGGGAAGAACCATGAATTCCAGGAATTAAAAGAAGGAAAATTAAAAAGGTGGGGGGTTATACATGAGAAGGGAATGTTGGGTATCAGGCGTTGCGGGCAGTCTGTGCCTCTCAAATCCCTCAGCCAGTGGGGAAAGAGAGAGGGAAATGCGGCTGGGAAATTGGGATAAAAAGGAGGCTGAGTCCTCCAAAAATGGGAGAGACCCCAGGGGCAATGGCCCATGGGCTCTGCCTTTATTGGAATAAAGTGACAGGGACTCCTCTGTCTCCTTTTTGGCCATAAACCTCTGGTGTTTGTGGATGGATTTTCCTAACAAGCCGTTTAATTCGGGAGAGATCCCAGTTGAGCTGAGAGGAAGCGCAGAGAGGGTGAAACGCGAGCATCATGCGCAGCCCAGCCCTCGCTGCAGACGGTGTTCACGGTGATGGCAGCGGCGTCTGTAAAACAGCAGCTGCATCCCGGAGATTCCAGATCCCTGCGGGAGCTGCCAGAGCTCGGGATGAGGGAGGAGCAGGGCACGAACTGCTCCTGCTGCTCTGGGCTGCCCGGCCGGGAATTCCGCAGTGGGGATTTCCCTGCTCCCTGCGTTTAACTCCCCTTCCCCGGCGGTTTTGCAGGTGTTGCCATAGGTGTGGAAATGTGGAAATGTGGAGCGGCAGCTTTGGGAAGGGCCAGAGCTTGGGAAAGGGGTTTGGGGCAGGGGGAGGAGAGGGGGGAGCCCCGAAGGTCCCTGTGCCCCCTAAAAGTCTCCACAGAGCCCCAAAAGTCCCTACGCACCCTAAAAGTCCTCATGGAGCCCCACAGGTCCCTGTGCACCCCAAAAGTCCTCATGGAGCACTAAAGGTCCTTGTACACCCCAAATGTCCCTGTGCAGCCCCAGAGCTCCCAATGCAACCCCAATGGTCCCTGTGCACCCCAAAACTCCTCATGGAGCCCCAAAGCTCCCTGTACACCCCAAAAGTCCCCACGGAGCCCCAGAAGTCCCTATGCACCCTAAAAGTCCTCATGGAGCCCCACAGGTCCCTGTGCCCCCCAAAAAATCCCGGTGCAGCCCCAGGGCTGTCCCTGGGGTGCACCCCTAAGGTCCCTGTGCAGCCCCAAAGCTCCCTGTGCACCCCAAAAGTCCTCATGGAGCACTAAAGGTCCTTGTGCACCCCAAATGTCCCTGTGCAGCCCCAGCGCTCCCAATGCAACCCCAATGGTCCCTGTGCACCCCAAACCTCCTCATGGAGCCCCAAAGCTCCCTGTGCACCCCAAAAGTCCCCACGGAGCCCCAGAAGTCCCTATGCACCCTAAAAGTCCTCATGGAGCCCCACAGGTCCCTGTGCCCCCCAAAAAATCCCTGTGCAGCCCCAGGGCTGTCCCTGGGGTGCACCCCAAAGGTCCCTGTGCAGCCCCAAAGCTCCCTGTGCACCCCAAAAGTCCTCATGGAACCCCAAAGGTCCCCGTGCACCCCAATGGTTCCCATGCACCCCAAAAGCCTTCATGGAACTCCAAAGGTCCCTGTGCACCCCAAAGCTCCCTGTGCACCCCAAAAGTTCTCATGGAGCCCCAAAGGTCCCTGTGCATCCCAAAAGTCGTAGTGTAGCCCCAGAAGTCCCTGTGTGGCCCCAAAGGTCCCCGTGCAGCCCCAGTTCCCCTCACTGGTCACGAGCTCTGCTGAACTGGGATGCTCATTTGTGCCCCGGGATGATCAGAACCGTCACAGGAGTTTTCAGTAACCTGCCAGCCCTGTGGCCATAAAAATTCCCGTTATCCAAGGGATAATCACCGCTGCAATTAAAGATGTTTGCATTTCCTGGTGTTTGACCAGCTCAAACCCCAGGGGATGTGAGGGGCTCTCTCTGCCCCTGGCTGAGGGTCCTTTGGGGTCACCACCAGCGCTTTGGGGCTTTGGCCCCTAAATATCCGTGTCTCCACACAGAATTACTGCCACGACGTTTTTGGGGCGTTCACTGGAAGCTGTTCTTGGCCAAATCTGCCTGGAAAATCTGCCCTGCCCTCTGCAACCCCACAGAGCTGGGCTGGGTCCCTCCGTGCCACCTCCACCTGTGACACCTTCACTTCACCTTGGCTGTCCCCTCTCTGTGCCTTTTTCCAGCTGAACAAGGTAAACTTTGGTTTTAAACTATTCAAACGCTGCCTCGATTAATTTTTATTTCCTTTTTGTTAAGCGTCTCCTACACCTGTGGCATTTTTTGGAATAATTACATTTTGGGTACTTTAACAAATAGTTGCAAATGAAAGGAGCACAAGCTGAAGTCAGAGCAGATGGGCTGAATAAAATTATTGATTCGGGAAGAATACCAAGAGAAATAACCTCCTGTTTTAGGGCAGGGAAGGAGAGAAAGGGCAAGGGAAATGAATAGTTCAGGAAAAATTCCATGAACTCATGAGCAGGTGATGGGCTGGAGGCTGGGAGAGGAGGGAGGGGAGGGAAAGTCAGAGAGGGAGAGGTTTAACATTGCAGAGGGGCTCTGGAACCAGCCCAGCTGGCAGGAAAATGGCAAATATCCCTGCTTTTTCCTGGAATGTTTTCCCAGCAAAGCCCCGGAGCATCCCCTGAGTGCAGTTTCCCTGATGGAGGTGTGTGATATAAAACCACGAAAGAACTGTGCTCTCGCAGAAAAGTCTCCACGGCGTGACAGGAGAAACTCCTCCCCCTAAATGAACTGAGGAAAGCCTATTTTAAAGGTGATAAACTGCCTGAAAGTCTCAGGTTTTGTCTCTTTATGTTGTTGGTGAAAAAAGAGAAATGAGGTGGGGGGGAGGAGAAGTATCTAAAGGCTGATTCTAATCTTATTATTTTTCTCTTAGTTCTGTTAATAAAACTGTCTTTATGCCTTTAAGGTTTTGAGCCTGCTTCGCGTTTCTCCTAATCCTTATCTCACAGCAGAAAATGAGTAGCTAAGTTTAGTTAGACCAAAATACTCAACCCACTACATCAAAGTGGTGCCCCGTGTGAGGAGGGCAAAAAAAAAAAAAAAACCAAAAAAACAAACCCTGAAACCACAACAAAGTGAAACATCCCCGTTCCAGGCTTTAACTCAGATAATTCCCAAGAGTTTTGGGGTGGGGCTGTTACCCCAGAACTTCTCACTGGGGTCTCTCTCAGAGCTGGGGTGGGGGGGGTCTCTGGGGCCATTTCCTGATCTCAAGGATCAAAGACTTTTTGTTTTTCTCCACACCAGAAGCTCGGAGAGGAAGTTCTGGATTGGCTCCTCTCCCCTCCATCCCTTTGGCCCCGTGCTGCCAGTCTGAGACTCCGCCTGGCCAGGCAGAAGGAGCCACCCCTGCGCCTCACAGGCTGCAGCAGCTGCTGGAAAATCGTTGCCCTTGCAGCTTTCCCTGGCATTTAGCACATGGAATTGTGCCCACTAAATCCAGGGAATTACTGCAGCGCTCCAGCCAAAGCAGGGACTGGACCTCTGCGCTGATTTTCAAGTGAATTAGGGAGCTGCTTAAATCTGGAGCAGATGAGGCTGGGAAAGGAATGGAACCCTGGAACGGGTCATGGAAGATCTTTGGGAAATGCTGGTTTTGAAGCATTATTGCCTGGGGATGGGGCTTTTTTTTTTTTTAAAGGAAGCTCCTAAACAGGTTCAGGATTGGACTGGAGGGCACAGGATGTATTTTGTGTACTCAGAGTCAGAGCGGATCCTGGTGCTGGCTGGAAGGGAATGCAGGGAACAGGTCGGTTCTGCCTCTGTCTGGGGTGTCCAGCTCCAGCTCAACCCTTCCTGCAGCCTGCAGGGAGAATATTGGTGTGGAATGTTCCCGGTGTTTGTCGTGGAATATTCCCAGTGTCTGTTGTGGGATATTCCACGTGTTTCCTGTGGAATATTCCAGGTGTTTGTTGTGGAATATTCCAGGTGTTTTTTCTAGAATATTCAAGATGTTTGTTGTGGAATATTCCAAGTGTTTGTTGAGGAATATTTCAGGTGTCTGTTGTGGAATATTCCTGGTGTTTGTTGTAGAATATTCCAGGTGTTCATTGTAGAATATTCCAGGTGTTTTTTGTAGAATATTCCACGTGTTTTTTGTAGAATATTCCAGGTGTTTGTTGTGGAACATTCCAGGTGTTTCCTGTGGCATATTCCATGTGTTTGTTGTGGAATATTCCACGTGTTTGTTGAGGAATATTCCAGGTGTCTGTTCTGGAATAGTTCAGGTGTCTGTTGTGGAATATTCCATATGTTTCATGTGGAATATTCTCAGTGTTTCGTGTGGAATATTCCGAGTGTTTTTCTTGGGATATTCCAGGTGTTTCCTGTGGAGTATTCCATGTGTTTGTTGTGAATATTCCAGGTGTTTGTTGTGGAATATTCCATGCATTTGTTGTAGTAGAATATTCCAGGTGTTTGGTGTAGAATATTCCTGATGTCTGTAGTAGAAAATTCCTGGTGAATGTTGTGGAATATTCTCCGTGTTTGTTGTAGAATATTCCTGGTGTTTGTCGTAGAATATTTCTGGTGTTTCCTGTGGAATAGTACAGTTGTCTGTTGTGGAATATTCCCGGTGTTTCCTGTGGAATGTTCCAGGTGCTTGTTGTGGAATGTTCCAGGTGTTTTTTGTGGAGACGCAGCAGGACAAGGACCAGGAGGTGTTTGGTCACAGGCTGGCCTCGATGATCTCTTCTCCAACCCCTACGATTTACATGGACAATGTCCAGAGAAACTTCTGGAAGATGCAAACTGCATTTTGTGGAAGTTCTACAATGGAATCCCCACAGTCACACAACACGAAAGAGGATTTTCTGTGTCTGTAATTGGAGGAATAACCGCTGATATGCAAATAAACCCAGCCTGGAGCTGCGCTGCCCTCCCAGAGGAGGGAGGAGCAGGGCAGGGCGGGCACTGCGGAGCAGATAAATCTCAGCTGGCAGCGATGCCTTAAGTTTTAGGGGTTTTTTTTTCTTTTCCTGTCCTGCTTTAGCGTGCAGCTCTCAGCTCCATATTCAGTGTCACTGAGCTCTCCTCCCAGGGCACTCAGACTCAACAATTCTCTCCAGCCCAACATTCCAGGACAATCCTTCCCAACCTCAGCAAACCCAAAAGCACCAACAACGTCCAAAAGAGGAGGCCGAGCAAGGAGGATGGAACTTCATCATTGCAAGTTCTGAATTGGGCAGTGAAGCTCAAGATGCCAATGGAGCAGAACTTCTCCAAGTGTGAACCCCCGTGCCCAGGCCCCTTTTCTGTGCCCATCTCGAGGCCCATCCTGGCAGGGCTGCAGCCGGGCTCTGGCATTGCCAGGCTGTGCCCTTGGAAGGCCTTGCCATCAATCCCTGCTTTATTCCTCTCCTTCTGTCCGCCCTCTGCTCCAGCTCACACTCATCAGGGATCAGCAGGGGCAGCGTGAGGAGCAAATTTCCATCCTGGGGAAGGGGCTCTGCTTGGGTTCTTCACTCCACGGGGAAAATGTGGGATTCAATTTCCCTTCTCGTACCCAACTCTGGCCATGAACTCAGGTTTTGGAAGGAGGAGGGAGCCCATGGACAGGAAAAATGTCCCCAAGGGCTGGTTTGTCCCTCCCTGGAGGTTCCTCAGGAACAGCTCATGGGCAGCTACAGGCATTCAATGTGGTTTTATGAGGCAAAAAAAACAGTGATATTTTCCCCACTTTTCTGGGAAGAATCATACAATATTTGCTCCAACACATTTTCATGTTTTAGCAAATTCTTATAACAAGTTTACCCTAAAAATACCAGAAATACAGGATATAGATATTGCATGAGTGGATTATGTAAGAGACTTGGTAGAATAATTTAGGAATTAATCAGGCATTTTTTTGATTGAGTACAAATTCGGAAGATTTGGGCAGAGAAAAAGCAACTTTTTTTTTCCTGAGAAGAAGGAAAAATGCAGAGGCTGTGACTTCCTGGCAGAATTTGTGCAGTCAGGCATTGGAAAGGTGGATCCCCATCCCTGGAGGTGCCCAAGGAATTTTGGGATGTGGCACTCAGAACTCTGGGATGGGGACAATGTGGGGACTGGGGACAGCTTGGACCAGTCTGGGAGGGTTTTTCCAGCCTCAGGGATTCCAGCTCTATTAAATTATTCAGGAGAACATTTCCCACCCCAATTTCATAGCTGATGCAGGAGCAGAAGTTTCCCACCTTGCTCCAGCCTGGCTCAAACTCACCCCAGCAGGGTGATGGGAACAACTGGGAATTCCAGATCCCAGCAAACCCCCCACAGGGAATATTCTGGGAGATATTAATAGAGGAGTGCTGGCAGGATTTGCATCTCATTAGGTGGCTCTGATGCAGTTAATCTTAGCAGGCTGCATCTAATTTGGGCAAGCAGACTGTAAAAAAGAATAAAAAATACAAGGTTGGAGCTGAATTAAAAACCCAGCAGGGAGAAGGGGAAGGCTGAGAAAATATTGCAGACCAGGAAAGGTCAGGGTAATTTTTCCTGGTGAATTCCTGGAGCGGTGGCACACATGGCACTGCCCTGGGGAGTTCCCTGCAGAGGTTTTCGGAGCACAGAATTGTTTGCAGAAGGTGCAGTTGGCAGGGAAATGTCCTGAGGTATTCCTGACCCTTGGCCAGGATGTGGCTGCTGAATTTTGGGAACTGGGGTTTACACCAGGCAGCAGCTGAATAATTTCCAAGTTTTTGCTTGGAGCTCAGCAGTAAGAGTGAAAATAAGAGGGAAGGGTGAAATCTTTAAATTTCACTGAGGTTTCACCTTTCCAAAAGCAAAGTGAAAACTGCAAAGTTACTCAGAAATAAATTTTTCTCTGCCTGGATTTGTAGAAAGCTTTGTAACACCTTAGGCCTTTCTGGAAGTCCATCTTTAAGCCAGAACTGTTCAGAGATGGATTTGTTAAAAGGTTGGCCAATAACAGAGAAAATACCCAGAATTGGCCTCAAACGGCCTCAAGTTGCACCAGGGGGGAATTTTCTCCCTGGGAAGGTGGGGAGGGGCTGGGCTGGAATTGCCAGATTTGCTGTGGCTGCCCCTGGATCCCTGGCAGTGCCCAAGGCCAGGCTGGAGCAGCCTGGGACAGTGGGAGGGGTCCCTGCCCATGGAATGGGGTGGGATTTAAGGTCCCTTCCCACCCAAAGCATTCCATGGCTCAATGATACTGGAGATTAGGAGGAATTCCTCCATGGAAGCCCTGGCACAGGGATCCCCACCCCTGGAAATGTTCAAAACCCCCTGGATGTGGCACTTGAGGGCACGGGGCAGCGGTGACCACAGCAGGGGTGGGTTGACAGCTGGACCTGCTGTCCTTAGAGGTCTTTTCCAACCCTAACAACTCCAGGAATCACCAGTCGGGGAAGCATCCATTTCCCAGGCCCACATTTCTGTGGAATTCAACCCAAACCACAGCAGCAATCCACAGTTCAGCAGTTCCAGGAAGGCTGGTTTGCGTTTCAGGCTGCATCAGTGCTGATGCTCCCCTGGAAGCTGATTTCCCACTCTGACCGTGGCACTCAGATATCCCCCAGGACCCTCCTTTATCACTTCCAAGGAGCTTTCCCCACCACCAGTATTTGGATGCTGCATCCACGCGATCCCACAGCCGGATCCTGGAGCTCACTGACGTTATCAAAGCTTTGTGTGGGGATGGCAGAGATAATTCCAAGGGTGTGCAGAGAACGCTGCCTTTAAAAGAATAATTAACCCCAGCTCTTGCTGGGCTCAGGGTTTATCAGCGAGGTGAGGCTGGGTTGGGTTAATTTTTGGTTTTAAAGGGATTTGTACCTTCATTCTCAAAGCCTTGATGGCCTCTAGCAAATTAAACTTGGCTCTGCTCCTCCTGGGAGCTCTGCCGGAGGGATGAGCTGCCCAAAGCTGAGCTTTAGGGAGTGCTTTGAGCACCGAGGGTCCCGCTCTGCCCTTGGGGGTGGCACTTGGGGACATTCCCAGGGGTGTGGCTTGAGGTTCCCCTCAGACTCAGAGCCCTGGGGATGGTGCTGGGGCTGATCCAGGTGAGTCTGACTCTGGGTTTGTTCAGGCGAGGCTCAAATCTTCCGAGATCAGTGAGTCCAGCCTGGGCCCAAATCTATTAAAATCTGTTAAAATCTGTTAAAATCTGTTAAAACCTGTGCGAATCTGCTTTTTGAGAACATTCTGAGGCTGCTGGAGTGGGTGGGCAGGGAGATCTGCAGGGAAGAGGTGGTTTGGGGCTCTGAGTGAAGGCACAGATGCTGGAGGGTGGCACTGGGGGCCCAGTGTCACCTGGGCTGTCCCTGTAGGACACCAGCAGAGGGTCCTCTGCGGGGCTGGGCAGCCCGAGGGACCCCGTGTGCCATGGGAGAGGGGCCCTGAGCCCACCCCTGCTGGGTTTGGGGTGGGCCTGGAGCAGGGGGAGCCCTGGTGGCACCAGGAGGGCTGGTGGCAGTGGGGACACTGGAGTCCCCAGCAGAGCACGGAAATATCGGCAGGGTGTCAGAAAATACCAGAACATGGAATTCTTGAGGCTGGGAAACCCTGCAGGGCTGAGTCCTGCCTTCCCCCAGCACTGCCCCGCATCCCCAGGTGCCACAGCCACACGTAAATGAATCCTCTGGGATGGATTTGGCTGAGAATGCAGCTGGTTTTAGGTTTACTTTGTGTTTTGCAGCCGCTGGGTGAGAGCTGGGGGGTGATTGTTAAATGCAGGATTTCACTGGGAACACTTGCAGACCTCCAGCACTTCCCTGAGCTCCCACATTTTGGGCTTTTCTAGAACCCACTGAGCATTAATAACACATGAAGCATTTTAAGCAGCAGTCAGCTCCTAAATGAGGGGTTCAGGTAGCAGAGAATTCAAATTTGCTCACCGGTCCTGCCGCAAATTCATTTTTGTCTGAGTTCAGCGGGGCTGGAGCTCGTTCCTTGTGGCTGCTCCAGGGGCAGGGAATGTGTGTGGAATCCCGGGGATTTCTGCTGCCAGGGAAAGGCACATCCCTGTCCCTGCAACAGGAGCCAGCAGGGACTGGGGCCGTTGTAATAGACAACGTATAGCGTTTGTTCATCAAATTTGAAATAACTGGAAACCACTTAAGCTGCTGAAAGGTTGCTATACCGCAGCACTCGGTTAAGCAAACGTTCGGGTAAGATTAAACATTCGGTTAAGATTAAGATAAAAGGGCACTTTCAAAACTGGTTTGGGTGAAGATGCCTCAAGCTACCAGGAGACAAACAGCGCAGAGGAAGGACCTACGGCCCTCATCCCACGACCACCAGGAGGCAGAAAAAGACCCCCCAGCAACAGCCAGCCCAGGGGCAATAACCAACCAGAACCAACGGCCACGTCAGCCCAGAACTGCAGCCTGATAGAAGGGGAGCCCCTCGGCACGAGAGGCGCGCGCCGCTGGCGGGACAGAGACTCCGCGGCCGCCCAGCGCTGCTTTGCTTGCTGAGACCGCTTGCTGATTCAATAAAACTATAACCCTGAATTGGCCTGTGGGTTTTATTGCCACTGTTTATAACAGCTGTGTCCTTGCTCTGGCTTGGGGACGAGCGGGAGGCACAAAATTCCAGGGCGTTGGGAGTGTTGGCCGTGGCAGGTGCAGGGAGAAGCTCCTCACTCCTCTCTGCCATCCTCAGCTGCCAGCTGAGTGCCTGGGGTGAGGCAGAGCCAGATGTGGGAGCGTTTTCCTTCTGCTTTGTTTCAGCTGCACGGGCAGGAAAGCTTTAATTTATTCTCTAGAGCTCTGCTGCTCGCCCTGGTGCAGCACAGGAGCCTCTCCAGTGTGACACTCCCTGTCCTTTCCCACCTCCCAGTTCCAAGGCAGGGACACCTGGAGCCTTCTCAGAGCTTCTGGGGCTGCAGGATTTGGGGAATCCTTGCTCCCAGGGGCTAAGGATGCTCAAAATGCCCGTGCAAGTCGTGGGAGCAGTTTGCATTTGGAATTTCAAGAGGCTTCAGAGAAGTTCCCACCCCTGGAGGTGTCCCAGGAATGCCTGGGGGTGGCACTCAGAGCTCTGGGCTGGGGACAAGGTGGGGATCAGTCACAGGCTGGGCTTGCCAGCCTTGGAGATCTTTTCCAACCTCGGTGATGCTGTGTAACTCCATTTAAAATTAAACCCTCTGCCAGAAAACCCGTTTTTTTCAAGGGGCTTTATTGAAAACTCCTAAATGTGTGGGTAGAAAAACCTCATTTTTTCCTAAAACCCCTCACGCAGGGCAGTTGAACACGGAAGGGTTCAAGCCAGCCTGAGATTTGACGTCGGGAATGTGGCAGAGCAGATGATTGCTCAGTCAAAAACAAGCACAAGTTGCAAAAACCTCACTTTTAAATCCCTGTTTCCCAGGCTTGTTCCAGCATCGCTTACCTGCATTAGGAGCAGTCAGGATCTGGGGGAAGGTATCAGTTATTTCTGGAATTGCCATTAACAGGGCGAGTTTTCCTTTCGTTTCCTCCCAGAGCTTTGGGTGCTGTCTCTGCTGCCTGGCACACAACAGGGCATTAAATAATGCAGGAATAACGCCCTGTTACCCTCAAATCCTTTCATTTATCCCGAATTTCCTGCTTTTCTGACACTAGAGCTTAAATAGGTGAGAATGTCCATTAACCCTTGGCTTGCATGGGATTCTCCAGGGGAAAATTCAGAGTCAGTGGTCAGGGAACGTCAGATGGGGGGAAGGGCTCCAGCAGCCAGAGGTTTTTCCGGGATTTGCATATCCTGATTTTCAGGAAAGACAGATCGATTCTGATGCTGTTCTTTGAGCCTTTCCTGACAGAGATGAGACGTCCAGGCCTTCAGCTCCGGGGGGGGGTAAAGAAAAGCTCTCTCAGGATTTAAATCTGGGTTTTGTTCAAAGTTTTTCGGGGTTTTTAGGGATCGCTGAGCCAGCTGGGGTTCAGAGGAAACAGCCCCGGTGTTATCCCACAATAAATCCTGCAGAATTCTCCATGTGAGCTGGGGGATAAAAGAGAAGAGATTGGGTTGTTTTCACCCCTTTTTGGGTGGCTGTGGTTTGGAGCTGCCTCCTTGGTGCAGTTCTTGTTTCCTACACTCCCAGAAATTAAATCCAAGTGGTTTTGCACATCCTTGTTAGGAAAATCCATCCACAAACAGCAGAGCTTTATGGCCAAAAAGGAGACAGAGGAGTCCCTGTCACTTTATTCCAATAAAGGCAGAGCCCATGGGCCATTTCCCCTGGGGTCTCTCCCATTTTTGGAGGACGCAGCCTCCTTTTTATCCCAATTTCCCGGCCGCATTTCCCTCTCTCTTTCCCCACTGGCTGAGGGATTTGAGAGGCACAGGCTGCCCGGAACGCCTGATACCCAACATTCCCTTCTCATGCATAACCCCCCACCTTTTTAATTTTTCTTCTTTTAATTCCTGGAATTCCTGGTTCTTCCCATTGTTTCCTTCATCTCTCAATATACAATTTCATTTATCAGTGGACTTACAGTTCATCTGTAAAGACAAATCCCTCTCATTCCATTCATCAATCAGTGGAATTCTTCCCATTGTTTCTTTTATCTCTCAGTGCTGTTTTTATCTTCCAGCAGGCCCAGGGCTTGTTTGTAAAGACAAACCCTCATTCCTTTCAAGCCGGATTGGGATCAGATCCCGTTCCTCCTTCAGCACATCCTTTGGAGCAGAGGCTTCATTCTGCTAAGGGAGGAAACTTTGCATTCCCCAGGAAACGCATCTTTAAATTTGGGTTTTGAGGATTCCTGCCTGAATATGTAGGAGGGAGGGGAAAAAGGCACCTTCATCATCTGCCAAAAGCACAACGTGGGTTGGGAAAGAGAGGAGGCAGGAATTGCAGGAATTGCAGGAATTGCAGGAACTGCAGGAACTGCAGGAACTGCGGGAATTGCAGGAATTGCAGGAACCGTGGGAATTGCGGGAACTGCAGGAATTGTGGGAACTGCAGGAATTGCAGGAATTACAGGAACTGCAGGAACTGCGGGAACTGCAGAAATTGCGGGAACTGCAGGAATTGCAGGAAGTGCAGGAATTGCAGGAACTGCAGGAATCGCGGGACTTGCAGGAACTGCAGGAACTGCACGAATTGCAGGAATTGCAGGAATCAGCCCCGCTCAGCAGCCGGAGCTCATCCCGCCATGGTCGCAGCCTTGATTCCCCCTGACTCCTCATGCTTCCAGAAAAAGCAAAGGAGATGGGTCTGGGCCCCAGGTGGTTCCAGAGCGGTGCCAGCCTGCAGGACACCAGGAGAGGGCACGGGGCAGGGCAGAGGGAGCAGGGCTGGGGATTGGGCTGCCCCTTCCCGCAGCGTTCGGAACGGCAGCGGGAACAGGCCCCTCAGCGCTCCCAAAGCACTTCTCAGATGTGCTGGCTTAATGGAAGAGCAGCGATGAATCTTTCAAAGGCTCCTAAAAGCTGATTTTGTCTCCGTGCATCACTTCAGCCCCGGCTTTTGAAGTGCCAGCCGAGGTTCCTCCTGTTATCCCAGGAACCTCTCGCATCTCCCGGGAGCAGCAGCATCGCCATCAAGCCGGGAAATCCAGCTCTATTCAGGTCACCGGCTCTTGAAGAAGGCTTTCAAATGAGCCTTACCAGGCTGAAGGTGTTTTTTTCCCCCTCCCTGAAGGAGTGGGAGGCCCCGAACAGACTCCTTGATGCTCCAGGGGATGCAAATGGGAACCCCTGGGAGCTCCACTCCTGGCACAGCCTACCTGGCTTCCCCCGCAGGAATTTGGATGCCTTGGAAATAATTCTTTTCTAGAGAAAGGAAAATTAAGCCCAAGAAATCAAGGGGAAGTGGCAATGATCAAAGCTGGTTGGGTTTGATAGCTCAAGAATAAAATAAAAAATAATGCCCTTGGCCGAGAGAGAATTTTGTTACAAACACATTTAATTTCTCCTGATTTGTGCCAGGGCAGGAATGCACAAACCCTGGGAATCTCTGGGCACTTCTGTGGATTAGAAGGTTCTGGAAAGAAAATATTTCTTTTTGTGCTTTGCTTTTGTTCAGGGAATGCTTTGAGCTTGCTGCCGCTGCTGCTCTGCAGCCTCAGGAGCGGGGTGGGTTATCCATAAAAAAACAGCTCCTAAACTTTGGGAAGGTGCAAGGGGAATTTCTAACATTATCCTTTAAAAACTTCTCAGTGTTGTGTCTTCATTCAGCCCATTTCTCTGTTCCAAAAGAGCTGTTTGATTTCATTACACTGTAACATTTTATAATTAAATATACACTGGGTGTGTAAGTGGAAACACCATGGAATTTGGAACCTTTCCTGGTGTTTTGATACCCTCCAATTTTTTTTCCCCCCAAATTATTTGCCTTGCAGGAATATTCTAAAGCAAAACTTTCCTTTCTGATTTCTGTTCCTCTGTTCATAGCTTGCTTTTTGCAGGATTTTCCTTGGAAGTGAAATTTCAAACCCCAGCTGGCTTTGCTAAAAATAAACTCGTTCAAACCTTTGGATTTCATTTAAATATGTTTTATCCTCGCTTGTCCCCGGGCACAGGGATGTTCCCTAAAAACAGCAAATATTTGGGGGGAAGTGGGAGCTCTGCAGGGGCTGCTCCCGCACTTCCCATCTTTCCTATGGAATGGGAAAAAGGAGAGGAATATATGAAAAATATAAAAGCTTATAAGTATAAAATATTTATAATAATTTATAATAATTATAATTTATAAAATAAAAAAATCCTAAGGCCTCACCAGGTGAACCAAAGACTGGCAGGAGGAGTTTGGCCAGGGGGAAGCTGTTAAACCAGGATGGAAAAGTCAAGGATAAAATGTTGAACAACCTGGGATGGTGGAAGGCGTCCCAGGTGGAAATGGATGAATTTTTAAGATCCTTTCCAACCCAAACCCCTCTGGAATTCCATGAAAAATTGAGTGACTCTTGCACAGCTTTGCTGTCTGGAAGTGAATTTGGGGATGGGGCCATTGGGCAGGTCCTAAATCCAGGCGTGACCTCCCCTGGATCCTACAAGCTCAGGAAAGTTCTCCGTGCTTAGGGTTGATGGGAATTCCTTAAATTCCTGCTCTCCGGAAGGGCTGGAGAACATTTGCAGGTGAATCCCACGGGTTTGGGTGATGCCTTGGTTCTGGCTGCTCCTGGGCTGTCTGGGCTGGGATTTACTTGGATAAAAATGGAAATAAAACTGGGGGCAGGTCAGATGGACGTGGGTTAGACCAGGAGAGGAACTTGTGTGGAGAATACGGATATTTTAGCACAGCCTAACGGAGAAGGGCCTTTGGAGCAGCCAAAAATCTGATATTTTGCTGTGTGGGAAGCTGCAGGATCTCAGCAGAGCTGGGTGCGATGAGGAAAGGAAGGACAGGTGTGATGGGAATTACAGGTGAGAAACATGGAAATATCCCAAAAATGCAGACGAGTGGGATGGGCGTGGATGGAAATCTTTGTGCTGCCAGCCCAGGAATCTCCGTCCTGCCTGGAGATTCCATCAGGGAATTGTTACCAAAGCCAGGGCTGGGCTCAGAGCTCCCTCCCACCTTTTGTGCCCCCCAAAACAGGAATAAATCCCCTCAGTTAAATGAGGAATAGGAAAACTGCAAGTTCTTTGCTTCACCCTTGCACCAAGGCATGCAGGTGAAGTGCACTGAAAATTCAGATAAGATAAATACATTAAAAAACCAAAAAGATAACTGAAGTGTTTTATGAGCACGGCATCAATAAAATGTTACAAATTCTTTTGATATTTACCCACTTGGCTCTATTAAATGATTACCATTGCAGGCACACTTCCCCTTCGTCGGATGAAGGAATCCACACCATTCAAGAAGTGAACTCTCATTTCCAAAGTAATATTGTCATTAAATTTCTGTAAATTAAAGCGGGACTCCCTCTGGATTTTGAAGAGATTGTGCGAGGGAGCAGAGCCAGCACAGCGAGCACAGCCTGCATCTGTGGCAGCCTCTGGCAGCTGAAACCTGCTGCCATAATCCTGCCCGGCTTCCACGCCTTTGGAATATTTCATATTTTGTGGGTGTGGCAAGAAACCGTTGGACAAGGCTGAGAACGGGTAGAATTTCTGTGGGTGTTTTAGAGAAGGGAACTTTATTAATAATGAAGGGCAGGTTTGGTGCAAGGCCAGGTTTGACCTAACTGGGGGCCTAAGGAGACCCCACAGGAAATATGGAGACAATTTCCAAGGGCTGGGAGGGACAGGACACAGGGAATGGCTTCACATGGACAGAGGGAATGGGGTACTGGGAATTAGGGATTCCTGGGTGGGATGGAATTCCCAGATTTGCTGTGGCTGCCCCTGGCAGTGCCCAAGGCCGGGTTGGAGCAGCCTGGGACAGTGGGAGGTGTCCCTGCCCATGGAAAAGGGCTGGGATGAGATGGGATTTAAGGTCTTTTCTAACCCCAACCACTCCTAGATTCTGTTTTGGGAAGAGGATTCCAAGCAGGGGATGCCTCAGGCTCCAAGGCAGGGGCAGGTGTGGGCTCCCAGTCCCTCTGCTGGAGCTGCCAGTGGTGGTTCTGGAGCAGATCCCTGGCGTCCTGGTGCCTGTGGAGCACAGGGAGGACCTGCAGAGGATGGAAGTTTCCTCCTGGGGCTGTTCAACGCTCAGGGCAGGAAGGTGCTGACGCCCCTTGATGTTCACACCCTCTGCATGCTTGAAATGGAGTGGGACAAACCTCACCTGAGCTCTTCCTTTTGGGAACACCTGAGCTCTCCCAGAGCTGCCCTGGTTCTGTTGCTGTGGGACTGAATCCACGGCTGGGACCACAAAAGGGGCAGAACAGAGAACTGAATTATTTTTATCTCTGCTGAGCACATTTCCCATGCTGAGCTGGACCTGCACGGTCTGATTTCAGCTGGAACCAGCACTCAGGGCAGGAGAAAAAAAGGCAAATCCACTCGTGGGTAACTCCTGTCCATGCAGCACTGACGTGAAACACCCAAATCCTGCAGGCAAAGGCAGCCAGGCTGGGGTAAAATGTTCCGCTCCACGGTCCACCCCAAAATTTGGCAAGGAATGAAGCAAACATTGGCTTTTATCAACTCAGGGCCTAAATATTTCAGCGTGTTACAGCCCCCAGGATCACGATTGGGCTGCAGCTGGCCAGGGCTGGCTTTGGCTGCTGGGGGTTTTGTCAAGCTGGGGAGAGGCAGAGCCATCAAAACCTGGCAATAAAATGGTTTAATTAGCAGGCTGCAGCTCCTGCTGCTCTGCCCCCCAGCCCTTACCCACGTGAGCAGCTGGGCAGCTGTGCCAGGCCCAAACACGGACCTGCTGCAGGCAGAAATGCTGCTCCTGCAGCTCCAGCAAAGCTGGGATTGCAGGGCTTGGGAAGCTGAGGAGCTTTTCCATGTGTCTGTCCTTGATGGGGAGAACGGTCCCTCGCCTGCCCTTGATGTGTCACAGAATCCCAGAATCACAGAGTCACAGAATCACAGAACCACAGAATCCCAAAATCAGAATCCCAGAATCCCAGAATCCCAGAATCACAGAGTCACAGAGTCAAAGAATCCCAGAATCCCAGAATCCCAGAATCAGAGAATCACAGAATCTCAGAATCCCAAAATCAGAATCCCAGTGTCACAGAATCTCAGAATCCCAGA
>WEKY01052145.1:24829-110454 GCA_013390045.1 Picathartes gymnocephalus | reverse complement strand
GTCACCAGAGAGGAGAGATCAGTGCCTGCCCCTCCTCTTCCCCTCACAAGGAAGTTGTAGACTGCCATGAGGTCTCGCCTCAGTCTCCTCCAGGATGAACAAAGTGACCTCAGACCCTTCTTGTATGGCTTCCCCTCTAGACTCTCCACCATCTTTGTGGCCCTACTTTAGATGCTCTCTAACACTTTACACCCTTCCTATATCGTGGCACTCAAAGCTGTGCACAGGACTTGAGGTGAGGCTGCCCTAGTGCAGAGTAGAGTGGGACAATTCCCTCTCTTGCCTGGCTGGCAATGCTGTGCCTGATGCACCCCAGGTTATGATTTGCCTTTCAGTTTATAAGCTCTGCTCTTTATGAACTTTAAATTTCATGACAGAAAAGTCACAAGGGCCATGAACTAACTTTTTCTCTCAGGCTCCCCACGTCATCATTGCCAGAACTACCACCTATCTTTTGTGCAAAACTCATACCTTGGGAGTGGTGAATTCATTTTAAGGTGGTCTTGCCACCAAGGGTGAAGTTATATAATGAATCACGTCATTTTTTCTTGAATAAGTGCCTGAAGTGGCCAAACTTTTAGTGAAGTGTTAAGTGTAGCTTTGTGTAAAACAGCCATCAATTGAGTCGTGGGATCAACTCTTTGTGATTGGGCGAGTACATGAATGTTTAGTGGGAGACTAAGAGGTAGTTAAAGAATGGCTTAGCAGTGTTTACACAAAGGTAGTTGAAATGAGTGGAGTTCCGGGCTAGTGTAAATGCAGAGGAAGGAAAAAGGAGCCTCCACTTATTGTTAGGGCTGGTGAAGAAGAGATCAAAGGTACCTGCTTATTTTAAAAGGGGGACATCTTGTTAAGCCACCCTCGTGTGAGAATGCTGCATCCACACAGATGTGTTTGTTCATATAAGTACTTGTCTTCCAAACTGACTTGTACTGCTTCTGGTTACAGCTATGCTTTGTTGGCATTGTTGTTTGCTTTGGCAGTTACTTTTTGTCTTTAGCTGCCTCTCCATATTTTATGAAGTAATTTCGTAATTGTAATGCATTTTCCTTTGTGCAGTTGGTTTATCTTAGGCATAGCTTCTGCAAAATTCTGTAAGTAATGAGTTTGTTTAGTGTAAGACAAGGGTATCACAAATCTTTTGTGATAGAAGACAGTATCATAGGCTTTTAGAGCTGGTCTGTTCATATGCTTGTCTCCAATTTAAGGAGAGTTTCAAGTATTATAGTTATATTTTTGCCCTCAGTAGTTATATCTGGCATGCGTTAAAATAATAAATGGGCAAACTATATATAGTTCTTCCCCTCCCTTACCTTTTTTCCTGTTTTTATCTGGGTCACTGTGGGAGTGCTGAAGCAAATGTGATGGTTGGAGGGTTTTTTTATGTTCTGAAAGGCTTGATATGTACTGAGGTAAGATGCAGCCTTCCTAAATGGCACTGGTGCCAGTCATTCAGTGATGCTTGGCATCACACTGTACCAGTAATGTGCATTTTGCTTTCATTGCTGTTTTTTTTTTTTTTTTTTTCTTTAGCTTTCCTCTGCTTGTATCTTTTGCGGCATTGGTATGTTGGGTGACGTTTTCAGGCAGTGATGCAAAATATGCAAGAGTGGTGTTACACCTGGAGAAAACTGGCAAGGTGTGGAATTCAACTGGCAGATTATAGCAGATGGAGGTCTGTTGAGTACATTTAGTGCTTTCTGGAAACTTACTCAGCTGGACAGATGCCAGCTTTTAACTTTAGGATGGGCTGAAAGCCTGCAGTTAACCCAAGCTGTGCTGACTACATCTCCACTGCCTCTAGTGGGAGCTTTGACTCCTCACTCATACAGGCATCCCCACTCGGGTGCTCTCACATGGAAGTCGAATCCAACTCCAGGTGTCCTGTAGCATACCAAGAAGTACTGTCATACCCTTATGAGTATGTGGTGCATCTCTGTGGTCTTTGCTCTAACAGTATCCACAATGACATGCACACCAGTCCATGCTAGTTAGAGGTCACATTTACAAATCTGGTTAGTTGGATATTTAGGGGGGTTATTGCCAAAGTTATCTTTCTTCTGAAGGTTTATCAGACCCTGATAGGGTTGATACAGAAAGCAATGCCCCGTGGAACTCTTTGATGCTCTGATCTTGTATGTGGTCAGTAATTTAGCTCTATTTACTGATGAGTCTTCCATGTGGTGGTGTATGAGTTTCAGCTTCTAATTCCTCTAGAATTTACTTCATGGCATACGGAAAACAGGCTGACTTCATGGACAACACTTTTGAATGATTCTGAAAGGTAAATTCATCTTGTATTTGGGATGCTTAAATTGATTTATATAACTCCCAACAGTTAGACTGTAATTATAGGTGCTTGATCCACTTTTCAGCTGTTTCAAAATATGAGGTAGTTATAGGCAGCTTTTCCAGGCATGATTGAGGCCAGTGGTTTCTTGATGAGCAAAGTTAGGCTACAAGGAAGAACAAAAAAATCAGTGTGAAAACATCCCAAAAGTTGAAGTAGTTTATCAAGCAGCACTGGTAGACTTGTAAAGCTTGTTCTTGGAGGGAAGATAGAGTTGCTTGGTGTGTCCTCCCCACCCCTCCAACTGCCCTTTAACCTTTTTGTTTCCAGTTTTGGTCTTGGCAGGGTTATAGAGCTGCTGGCATACCTAGACGCCAGGCAGTGCCAGCCAGTTATGTCCTGTCTCTGGGAGAGGGAATTCATGCTGAGTCCCACATTCGGTAGAACTTGGAAACTGCAAATTGCTTCCTCTCTGAAGCAGTGCATTGCTTCTCCGAAATTTGTCATGGCAGGACCTAATGCTTTGCCAAAGTATCTGAGAGATGCCAGTTGGTACCTGCCATTCAAATTTTTTTTTTTGAAGTGTTGGCTGGGCTAATATGCTATTTGAGGCTTTTGTTCATGCGTTAATTACATCTCAGGAGGATAACCAAATACTTGTAAATGAAATTTGGAATGTTTTTTAGGAGGAAGCTGTCTAATAGCTAAATCATCTAACTGGGATTTAGCTGGATATATCCAAGTGCAAATGGAATCATTCTAATAATGTTTTCTTTTTCTAAGGAAATCACGAAGTTAAAACTTGCAGTTAAAACTTGAAGGTGTTCAGCTATAACAAGAAATTTGTAGTTACTTTTAGTTTGTTGGTATTAGAGGTTAAATAAAGCAATAGAAAAATTGAATCTGAAAGCCTAGACATTGTTTGCTGATTTCTTGATATAAAAAGACCTGATTATGATCCCATTAATACTCACTTTTATATATGCTCAACACATACTATCTATGAAAATGTTTCTATTTTGTTTTTATCATTTATTTAACTTGAATATTCTGCCTTTTTTTTGTGTTGGGTGTCTGTGTAGTTGTTTGTTTTTGTTTATTTGGGGGGGGTTTTTTGACCGGTTTGGTTTTGTTTTTGTTTTGCTCTGTATTTCTTTTAGTTTCTCTGGAAATAGACCAGTTGCTATGAAAATAGTTTGGAATAGCATGCTTCCTGGTTTTGACTTAAACAGGTGTAGTAAACCAGTGGCATTGCTGGGGATCAGCATGGAAATGAACAGTCACTTACTTCTTTTCCTAACTGTTATTGTCTGTATATGGGCAGTATCTGGTAAGGTTAGCGCTGCTCTGTTAGAAAATGGCTTGAAGAATATTTTTGTTTTTTTCCTTTCTGAAATGGTTCCCTTTTCCCCTTAAGAATGTTATCTAGACAATTAATCTTAAGATTTTGCTGTGCCATTGTTCTTCAGCAGCAAATTGTCAGGTCTCTGAGTTCCTATGCATATTAACTCTTGACACTTTACTGATGAGAATTGCCAAAATGAAGCACTGGTTTCTACAGTTTCTGTTTGCAGCTGTCTACTTTTCTGAACTCTCAAACCAGAGGAGAAATGCAGGAAAATGGAAATACTCTTCTGTTATTTTAATAGTTTTACTACTCTTATTACATTTGCTTTTACATTCCTTACATTAAATGAGGTAAGATGTTCTCCACTTTCAATTGGAAAGAGGGAAATGTAGAAGTAACACTTAATCCAATTAAAGTATTTTCCTGCTCTGGTTCATTGTGATGACTTTGAGCATCTGGTGGTAACTGAGCATGAGCTGCTTAAAGTCACAGAAACCCAATTCCCATTATTTCTGCTCACTGAAGGGAATAAATGAATTACCAGACACTAATCTTGGGATAATTGCTTGCTGAGCAGATCTTAGCTCTTAAAGAAATTAGTTTTGTAAGTTTATGGAGCTGTCAGAACTGGTGAACTATTAAAAAAAGGTTAACCACAAATGAACAGCAGCTGAGCTTTTATCCCTAGCTATTGCAATTGAACTTAGTATTTATCCCCACTGCATATATTTCTATACTACAATTTCTTCCCCTTTCTTGTAGTTTAATCCCAGCCAAAACTGAGACACCCTTATGAGTTTTACTATAATTTATCAACTGAAGTTTAAGCTGGAGGCTGAAATTTGTCATTGTTTCTGGCAGTACAGAGGTAGGAGGTATGGGCAGTAAGATACAGTATGTACTGCTGTTTTGAATGACCAAACCATTTTGGGTTTGAAGTAACTGTTGCTTTGGGTTGGTCCTCTGATTTGGACGTGGAGGAAGGCATGTGCTTTTTAGCCCTAGACAGTCTGCCCTGTGACATTGCATCAGTTTTCCTTATTCCCCTTTATTTGACATGACTTAGGCAGGTTAGTGTCCAGAGTTATTTTTGAGTTCTTCATAACAGTGTAGCTTTGTGATTTATGTCTTTAGGGTATTGGTATTTGAAAACCATGTTGCTTTTCACTGGTGGTCCTATTCCTTTGGCTTTGGAAAGCAGTGTGGAGGAGGTGTTAGGAGTCATCATTCATAGCTACTGCTCAATGGCATTGATCTCACTGGAGTCTACCTCACTGGAGTCTTCTACTGGGTCTGGGACTTCTTCCCCCACACATACATCTGGAAACATTCAGAGTCCAAAAGTAACTAGATAAGCAAGCCTCAATTTTTTTTCCCTGTAGAATAAAATGCCCATTAACTAATTTTCAACACCTTTTCTTTGCAGGATAGCTAAGGAGTTATTCAAGTGATTCCTGAATTTTTCTGTCCTGATGGGTATTTTCTGTCTCTGTAGATTGTTCCTTTGGGCAGCCAATGCAGTTTTTTGGAGGCTATAAAAATCTGTGTTAGTCTGTCAAATTCCTATTATGTATCTGATTTTTACAAATAACAGCATATATTCATTCAGATTTTCTTACACCAGTTATTATAATGTTTAATATGTTACATGTTTGATCAAAACTCCACAGGGATTCTGGCAAAGTGATAACAATACCCTGGGTTAACTCAGATTATTCTGATTGGAAGTAATTGTTTCATGCAATATGTTTCTGCCTGTCAATGAGAACTGCACTCCTGTCCTGTAGACTGTCTTTTTATTGTGGAATCGCTGCTTGAAACTTCCTCAGTGTAAAGAAGTAGGCTTTATTTATTCTCCTTCCATTTATTTTAACTACTGTCAAAATATCAGGGTATAGCAGACTTGTCATGTAAGGACAGTATTACTGATATTCTTTAAGGACAAGCTGTGATCCCTGTAAGTTGTGTTTGACTCGTATTCAGAGTGAGCATGGAGGCTCCTCCATGTCAAGGTCCAGGTATCCACCAGGGACCAGGTAACAGTGGAAATGTAAAAGCTATGTTCGGTCACAGGTACTTGCTACAAATACATGGTTTATTCTCAACACACAAGAAGGAAGCAGCATTTCCTTTTGGATTCAGGGACTTCTGTTTCTGAATGCAGGCACACACTTATAGGAAAGTACAAAAGCAGAATCAAACCCAGCTTCCTGTTTGCAGATTTGTTTCTGCCACAGCATAGCCACAGGTTGTTGTTGTTGTTGGTTTTTTTTTTTAATTTTTCATTTTAATAAAAGCTGCACACAGTGGAATTAAATTCATTATGGGAAAAAAGTCAATATTGTATGTATTTGTCACTGCAGAATTGAATTTTGATAGTTAAAATATTAGGGTAATTAAAATGAGATTTATCAAAAAATTTTTTGAGTAGATTGATACAAAATGCAGAAGTATGTGATTTTAAACTTATGGGTCTTCTGTACCATGCAAATGCAGTTGTGCGAACAAGAAAATGGCTTCTTCTTGGCATTTTTTGGTGGTTAGGGATATCGCATTGTGCACAGTGTATCAAAACCAGAATAAATTCAAAGGAATGTTACTTTCCCCCATTGTTGTCCTTGAGTTTCTCAGACTACTGCTAGTAGAGACTTCCTTGATTTGGTATTTCCCAATGCCTTTTTATTTCTAATTTAGAGTTAATTAGAATTGCTTTAGATCTTTCTTGAGCTCTTGAAAGTTGGTTTTAAACCCAGATGGTTCAAATTCTGAATTTTATGAAGAAGTTAGCATATGCAAAAGAATTGGCACACACATTGTACAATCGCAGAACCATTGAAGCTGGAGAACACCTCTAAAATTAAGCCCAACCATTAGCCCAGCACTGTTAAGTCCACCATTAAACTGTGTCTCCAAATGCCACAGCCACATGTTTTTTTAACTCTTAAAGGGATGGTAATTCCACCACTCTCCTGGGCAGCCTGTTCTCAATGTCTGACCACCCTTTTGGGGAAGAAACTTTTCCTGATATGCAGTTCACAATATCCTCTCCTTGTACAACTTGAGGACATTTCCTCTAGTCCTATGATTTCCTGCCTGGGAGAAGGGACCAACCCCTGCCTTGATACAACTTCCAGACCCTAACTTTTGAATGCAAACCAACATGGCATAATAAGAAGCAGTGGTGTCTTTTATTTTGCACACAAGTTATTGCATACATCCCTGGCTGTGTGGTTTACTGCTCTTTTAAAATGGGATTTGTGTTGCTGTGACTATTGAGTGGTCATGTTGTGTCAGTGTGCTCACTGGCATGACTGCTGTTGAGAAAAGAAACTGACATGGTGCTAAAGCTGATTATAAAGATTTTTGAATAACTGAATTCAACTTTTTTCTTTTAAAGTAATGTCTTCAGTGGTATGAGAACTCTCCCAAGAAGAATCAGGAGCTGCTGACAAAAATATGTAATAGATTCTGTAATTTTCTGGCAGCAATTTCATTATTAAAATTGATATTTTATTTATTCTTATAAACTTGAGCTACTTGGGAACAAACCTCTAGGGTAAACTAAGGAATGTTTAATTTATAAAAAAATGTGGTTATTTGTTATTTCTATTGTATCTTCTTCCTTGTGTTTGGTAGCTATGGAGAAAAGAAACTCATTGCACAAAAACATTCTGAGTCCTCAATTTGTAATGCTGTGCTTTGCATGAATCCTCCTGTTAATTTGCAAGGAAGATTTATGACCTTTCCTTTCAAGCACACTTGGATTTTAGAGGAAATAGGCCTGCTTATGAAAACTCTCCTAGCTGTGGTTGTATCTATCAGTGATAGGCTGGGTAGGATCTCTGGATCCTCCTTTCAGAGCGAGTTCAGCCAGATCAGAGTACTCGGGGCCTTTGTCCCCTTGAGTTTGGATAGAGATCCTGTAGTCCATCTTCTGCCTCTTGTGTTATAGCTGTGCACCTTCGAGCAGTGTAGTTACATTTTCACTGCCTTTTAGGTAGCTGCAGATGTCAGTAAGATCTGCACTCCTTGTGCCTCCCAAAACTTTTCATAAAGCTGAAAAACCCCAGATCTGCCAGTCTTCCCTCCAACATTAGATGCTCCAACCCTCAGTTACCTTGGTGGCCTTCTCCTGCTCTCCTGTCCAATATATCAATGTCTGTCTCTTGCTCTGAGGAGCAGAAAACTCAGAGCAGCTCCAGATACAGCCTCATGAAAATGGAATTCCCGTGTCCCTCAGCCCTACTGCTAATGCAGCTTGGAGTGCTGTCAGTTTCTATTGCTGAAGGGCACTGTGCTGGCTCACATCCAGCTTGTCCATGAGCTCTAGCGTGTCCCCTTCTGTGAATCTGCTGTCTAAGTAATTGACCTACAGTCTGTACTGGCTCCTGTTCTTTCATCCCAGGTGCAAGGTTTTACATCTGCCTCTGAATTCCTTCTGTCTGCTGTTGTCCCTTTCTCAGCACGTTGAGGTCGCCGCACATAGCAGCCCTGACCTTCAGCATATCAGTCACTCCTAATGTGATACAAGTTGTACATTTGAAGTGTTTATTTTAATATGTGTTATCTCTTATAAAACCAGCTGTATGTCTCTAATGCTTAATAAGACTTTCACACTGGAATTTGATCTAGGACAGTGTTCTGTACCCAGTAATTGATGCTTACAAAGCTTAAAGAGTAATTTCACCTGTTATACACCTTCTTCCCTTTGGCCAGTCTGTGATTTTTGAACTTGGAGGGGCTGAAGTCCAATTGATATCAATTCCACTTAATACCTATGGACTTCAGAATTCCCAATTTTAGAGGATGCACAGTTAAAATTTATTTTCTTAATATAATTCACGCTTTCTTGTGTTCTAAATGTGCTTTCTGATAATTTTGGGAGTCCCATCCCATTTTTGTTTGATGAGAAGTTAAAAAGTAAATTACTCTATTAGATCATCCATATATATATTCTCTCAAAAAAAAAACCCCAAAAAACAAACAAACAAAAAGCCCAAAACCCCCCACCAAAAACCCAAAACAAACAATAAACCCAACTAAACAAAAAAAACCACCTTTCAGCTGCAGTCCCCTGAGTTGTATTTTAAGACGAGGAATTTTGTCTCTTCACCCCATCGGTTTTCCAGGTGCTTAGTTAATATTGCCGAACAGCAAGGGACTCAAAATGGATTCCTTCTGGGTGTTGCTGGTAACTGCTCTCTATATGCTAATTTGACCTCTCCTTGTTTCTTTAACCTACTTTATTCATACCTCCGAGGGCTTTTCTATTATCAAATGGAAACTTTGTTTTTCTAAGAATCTTTTGTGATGGATGAGCCCTTTGTTGAAAGCTGCTAGAAGTTCCATCGTTAAACATACTTTGAATGGCATGTTACTTTAGCATATCCAGATAATTCTCGATAAGTGATTATATCTAAACACATTTTTTTCTTAAATCCTTTTATTCAAAAGAAGTTTAATCTCATGGTTCGTGGTTGTTTGATGAATGATAAGCATTTAAAGCTGCTTTTCGATGTGCAAAAGCTCATGATATTCAGCCCCTTTGAAGAGATCTTGTATCAGAGGTGGTGACCTCTTTGTGGTGAACAACTACTTCTGTTTTGTTTTAGTGCTTTCTAGAATAAAACTTAGATGAAGGAGAAGAGTACTCCTTTAGAAAGAAAATAAGCCTTGTAAATGAATAAGGTAACTCACTTCTTCTAAGTTTTATTCTGGATTCTTAGCAAAATGCAGAAAACATACTTAAAAGTATAAATTCTCTAATTATGTACTGAAGAGCCTTTGTTCTTCCTGAGGAGTAGTTTTAGAAACAATTCCTAGTTGTATCTTTGCCACATGGAAATGCTGGGATCTCTTCCCCTCAAAAAAGAAGGAAAAGGTTTTTTTCTATCCCCATATTTTTAAAAAAATAATGCTTTTATTTTATCTGGCTATATTAAAGCCATGAGAAGGGTGGTCTTGAAGCTTCTACCACCTTGCACCTAGCAAATATTTAATTCTGACTGTCAGGAAACCTACTGTTTATGTTCAGCAATACTGCAAGGTATGGCATCATCTGTTTGCCTTGGCAAGATTATGTGAAGATACTTTCTGGCTGGGGGTGAGGGGCAAGGGAGAAAGACAGATTGATAGAGACTTTAATGCCTTGTTCCTTGCAGGCTTTTGAAAAGCAGGAGTGACCCAGTTTGACAGTAGCCATCTTGAATAGGAGCAACGTGAGTGAATTTGTCCTCTGTATTTCAAGGAGCTGTCCCTAGTTACATTTTTGAATGGAAGAGAAACATGTAAAAATAACATTCTTTTGGGTCTTTATATTTTCAAGTTTCTGTAATTTCTCATATGAAGTCTGTAATATTCTTACTGGTAGTAACTGGTTGTAGAACTACCAGAATCCTAGAATCCTTTAGTAAGTATGTTAGTAAGTTTGTTTGTTTGTTTTCTTTTTTTAAAAATTGATTAACTTCAGAGCTCCTGAAAGTAAAAGCATTGCCTCAAGCTAAGCATGATGTTGGCAGGAGCTGTGCAAACTTCTTTGTGTAGTTTTTGCCAAAGAACCTCATTCTTGACCTGAAATATCCCTCCTGTTTCCAGCTGTGAGGTTCATGAACAAACATTATGAATTTTGACAAGCTGATCATTATTCACGCAGAATCATTTATTAGATCAAATTTTTGTTCCTAATTAGTTTCCCTTTGTTTTTTAGCAAGTTTACTTTGTTGTTTTCATGGCCTTCTTAACAGCTGTTACTTTTTGTTCATGTCATTGGGTTGAGTAAGTAATTATAAGAAATTACTAAAGGATGCAAGTGACACGTGACATTGCATTGTCCAGCTTAAGTGTCAGTTACCACATGTAACTTACTGTCTAAAAGTGTATTAAAATAAAACATAATTATAATTGTACATGGAATTATCTGAATTGGTCTTTGAATTGTGATGTTCATAAGCCAAGAATACCCAGGGAGAGAATTAATTAAATTGGAGCTTTAAAAGAAGACTGAAGTTGCAGTGGTTTGGCATTTAAACTGCTGCATCAGGTTTTGTTTCACAATAAGCTGGTGTTGTATACTATTTAGAAAATCAGGACTTTCTTCTGCAACGAAATCTTTTCCACAGTCAAATAGTGGGAAATGTTGAGTGAGACATAGAATAGTCTGTACTAAAGCTAGTATGTGTGATTCCTTAATGCCTGAATGATATGGTGATGGAAGTTATGGACAAGTTTCCCTTGTTAATACAGTATACGTTTTTTTCCCCTCTTACCTGTCCCATTCATCTCCTTCCATTTGAATGATGAATAACGTTGAAGGAAAGTTCACTGTGAGCCCTTAGAGGATGGGAAGATGATTTTTTTAAATTAAAACAAACCAACCCCAAAACTCACACAAAACCTAACAAAGCCTCACCCCGGCACATGCACACAGTCCTACCCACATACTCAGTACTTGCTGTCCAGCAACCAAACCACACAGATGAATGTGTCAAAGTGGTCTTGCTAGAAATCCTCCCAATGCAACGAGTGATGGGAGATTCCCGCTATCAAAATCCTCCTGTCTGCTGGGTTTTCCTTAGGTCAGTAGTAATGTGCTGAATTTGGATGTGGCTTTTGTACCCTACAGGAGATCATAGTGGTGAGAATCTCTTAATCCTGTTCCACCTCTGAGTCATTACTTAGATTAGAATTTACTCAGTCTATTGTCTCCCTTTTGTGGCTGCTTTATATTTTCAGTCATCTTGTTTATCATCCCAGCGTTATCACTCAATGACCTAACCTATAGTTTGTCCCCTACTATAGTGTAAATGTAGTCCTTGCTTTACTGACTTAGGTATTTTGAGGATCTGATATGTAGATGTACTGTGATCTTTGATCTGCTTATCTAAGTGTGATCAACACGTGCTGTTGTTAAAGCCCTTTCTCCTGCTATTCCTTCTGGTGCTTCCACACCCAGGCATTCCCATTCCTTGTACAATCACATCAGTCTTAGTGTTTCCACGTCTCTGCATTTGTACAAAAGGGGAAAGAACACATGACTCTGTTTCATAATAGCAGTTTCTCATCTCTTACCCCTTAAACTATCAAAATATGCTTTTCAGACCTATTGCCTGAATTGTTATTAAAATTACTCCCTTTCTGTCTGGGTAGCTACTTCACCTACACATTCTTGTATGGGGCTCCAGTTTGTTAGAATCTTCTTGATCCTATCATGTCATCCAAGAAATCTGCCTAGTTTTCCTTCTTCCCCTTTTCTTGCTTTCTTGCTGGCACGTCGTTGGTGCCAAAGGAAACACAAGACTCCAGTGTCACACTAGCTTTAGTGTTGGAGCTTACCAGCTTAATGCTTTGCTTGGTTTTGGTGTTGCAGCTCCTGTCTTGTTCATACCTGCAGATTTACCCATCCTCAGACCTTCCAAACATGCTCAACACTTGGCAATTCCTCAGTTTCAGGCTCCCGATTCACTTCCTCTTGTGGGCTGAGTATGCATTCCCTGCGCAGTAAAGCTTCTCTTGTTTTCCTCAAAGAAACTCTCTGAAGAGCAGCCACTGTCTTCTGGAGATGGATTCCTAGAGAACCGGTGGGGTGATTGTTACCAGGTTTGTACTGCCAAGGGCTCCTCACATTACTGCTGATTTCATCCTTCTTTGGCACTTCATTACAAAATTAAAGCACAAGCCACAGGACTTTCTGCATTTCAGTCTGTGGGCTGAATTGCCACCAATCAGGCCTTTTGATTCTTTGCTTTCTTTGGGCTGGCTGGGGGTTACTGAGTGTCAATAGCTTTTCTTTGAAACACTTTAGCTAGAGAAACATGCCTGCTACAGTTTAGTTTTTAATAATTGAAAAATAAGCGCTGTTCTTTTGCTGTCTGCGCTCCCAGTAGTTAATTATTTTTTCAGTCTGTTGGATTGATACTTTTGTTTGCAGTCTTGAAAATTCTCCAACACTACTCATGAGCAGGCATGCTAACAACTCATGTTGTTTGATTACGTTTACCTAGTGCTAGTTTATGTTATGCTATCACGATCAAGCTATGCGCACCAAATTTCTGTATTTCTGTTTAGGGATCAGGCATGGAAGTCTGGGTTTTTGTTTTTTTGGTTTGTTTTTTTTTTCCCCCATGATGACATTTGGACTTTGTGGAAATTTAGAACAGCTGCTGAGCTCCATAGCTTTTATTCCAGTTGCTGCAAGGAAAGTGTTCTGTCCTAGCAACTTTTACGCTGTGTGAGTCCTTGGGAGGAAGTGCAGAGCTTCCCAGAGGTTTTCTTTATGGTAGAATAATCTTATTTTTATCAGTATAAAAGCTCCTTGTGAATTTACCTGACAGGGACATCTCCAGAGGTATTTCAGTGCAACTGCCATGCCTTCTTAGCCCTTGATACGCTTTAGTCGTCCTGACACCAGCACAGTTAACTCTGTAGTAAATGCTACAGGAGCTCTTCAGGAGGAAAAACCTGTTGCGAAGTGGACACCGTCCATGAAAAATTCTTTGCTAAGATGGTGGAATTAAAACTGAACTTTCAGAACTGAAAATGTCATCTTTAGCCAGCTCTACTGAGCTTTGTGTCACTAGTTTTTCATTGACTCGTGTAAGAAAGAGCTAATCATTCTTGTGTGACAAGTACAGCTTGCTGAAAATTATTTTTTTTCCTTTGATTCTAAGAGTTTGTGAAAATCTCAGGCCAGATGTGGCATCCTGACAGCAGTGAAGCTGCTGCAGCTTGGTGTCCGTGGTCTAGGCACGACTGAAAACGTGTCCTGTCGGGTCACAGAGAGTGCACATGCATGCCATGTGTGCACAGATGGCCACGCAAATTAACTGACAGGCACTTAGATAACAGCATTCACATGAACACAGTACTACTGGTGTCATCCTACTCCCCTCTCTAGCTGAACAGAATGGAGTTCTGGTAGTGAGGATGTGTGTGTGTGTGCGTCTGCCTTTATATTATATGTATACATATTTGCAATGTCCATCCCTCCAGGTGCTGGTTTCAGACACTCACATATGAACACAGATGCCTTGACCAGGAGAAGTTTAAAAGGGAATTTAGCAAGAAGACAGGTCAGGCTGTGCTCATCAGCGGTGGGATATGGTGAGATGACCATACTGGTCAGCAAACTGCTCGCATGTAGGCAATGCTTTTTATGCTCTCATAATTCTTACTTTTCCACACTTGTTCCTCCCCAAAACCCCTAAACATCTCAATTGTTCCTCCCATAAATGTCCTCTAAGTTAATAGTGTGATTCTGAAATGCTTTTCCCCCAGTATGTCCCAGGTCAGCACTCTCCCTTGGTACTGAAAGTGCCCTGCCATTGACTCATCCTGGTGGGTGTCACACGTGGACATCAGGGCTCAGGCTCTCCTGGGACAGGCCAGGGAGTCCCCTCTTCTGGGCCTGTGGCTTGGGTTCCTGTCTGCCTTCACCCCAGTGCTCCTTGGGGCATAGAGGGACGGAGTGGAGCTGTCAGGAATGAACACAGCACACAGGCTGGTGTGGGCCTGGGGACAGCCAGGGCAGGGTGCTCTTTGGGCTCCCTGTGCCTGCCAGTGCCTCTCTGTGCCCCGGTGCGTGCCTGCAGCCGATCTTGTATTGCATAGCCCAGCGCTGAGCAACGGGAGCTCGAAGGAAGACACAACTGCTAAGGTCACCAGTGGTGCTGGCAGCAGGTCTTGGCCAAGCTCAGGAGAGCTGTACTCCATGAGCAGCAGAAATCAAAAGCTTTGTTCAGGATCTTGCATGTAATACACTTCACAGCCCTTTTTCTCATTCTGTTGCTTTTTCTGCCCTTTTCTTCTCTCAGAAGCTGTAATTTATTGGTCGGTGAAAAGTAGTCCCATGTCTTAAGCTTTTTAGATCATTATAAGGGTGAGACCTTTTCTTTTATACTCTCAGGGAGAAAAATCCCCATATATTTAATGGGTGTTTTGTATGAAATGTGGATATATATGTTGTATACACACTATTAATGTTAATCTAACTGTTCACACGTTATCTAGTGACAGTTCCTAACTTTTGTTAGGCTTAATATTATTTTTACTACTTCTCTTTCCTTAGAAATAAGGAATAATTATTCACTTACTCATATGGAATTAAACTGCATAGATGGCAAATTGTTGGTGTAATTCCTTAATTGATAGAGTTCTGGAAATAGCACCAAAGTAAACATGGTTATAGAAACGGTGGCAGTAGCTGAGCTACTTAGTGCTTAGACGGCAAGCTGATAAAATAGAACATATGTAAAATGCAGAGATGCTAAGAAATCAGAGTGAAATATTTTTGGATAGAGATTGAGTCTTCAGTGTAAATAATTGTCTTTTGTGATCAGTTATACTATTCTGTAATGTACTATTATATATTATAACTGGAAAAAAAATCTGTACTCTTTATTTACCAGTTTTTGCTTTTGACAGAACCAAAATGGCTGTGCCATTGCAAGAAAGTGTTTCATATTTGGCCAGTTTAAGCAAGACTACTACAGTTTCTAGGAAGAGTGATGGTTTTAGGTTTCTTTACAACAAATAAATAGTTTTTTAGTGAACAGTTAAGGGCTTAGGCATTGAAACTTCCTAAGATCTTCTGACTCCCATCAGATATTTGAAGGCGACAACTGATTCCTTGACTAAATTTTATAGTTACTCTTAAAAAAAAAAACCAAAACCCTAATCAGTTACTTTAAGGAAGTAATAAACAATGTTTAAATCCAGGACTTAAAAAAAGAAATTTGTACTGGACGCTGTGTTCTTGTTTGTTTGCTCATGGTGGGTACAAAGAGTCTTTTTAATACAGGCATTCAGAAGCTTGAAGAGCTAAAGGCATTGGTGAAAAAAGGGGAGGAAAAGAACCAGCAGTATGATTGGCTCAGTTTTGTGCTGTTTTACCTACTTATTTTATAAATAAGAGCTTTGGACTTCTGATATTTTTCCAGAATACAGCAAAATAGTCAGTAAAAACATTGGTTTTATTACTAAGATAGTGTGATCTTGATCAAGCAAACCTATTTTTTTCTTCAAAAGAATCTTCAGAAGGTTGTAACCCTAATCAAAATTTGATTTACTTGTGTGTTGTGGTGTTTTTGGGTTTTTTTAACCATAGTTTTGCTAGTAGATGGATGCAAAGTCAAGGAATAGGTAACGTAGTACCAGTATTATTGGAATAGAAAGGTGTGTTTGACTAAAACAACAAATTTATTCCAGATATGATTTTTTATATGTACTTTTTATTTTTTTATATGGGATATATAGACTTTATTACTCCCTTATCTTTGACTGGATTTTATCTATATAAAAACTTAACAAAGTATTTTTTTTGTAAGGGTAACTCAGTATTTTGAGAACTGCTTCTTAAACATAACCATATAATTTTTGGAAAGTAATACTGTACAATAAAGGACAGAACCTGTAATGCTGAAGACGACTTATGTATGTCAAAAATGTTGCAGAATAAGATTTGTGGCTTGTCTCAAGGAAAGAGATTTAGCTTAAAAGAAATATTGCCATTTAAAAATATTAAGACAAGGCTCAAGTAGCTTAACTACTTGCCCTTTTATTTGTATTTTAAAGTTAAATTGCTGTGTTTTGCTATGGAAGTACCTGATGGTATGTGTAAAATGAAGAAGTTGTGTGAGAATGGCTATGAAAAACTGAGTTTAAATTGGTTTTTGGATAAACTTGGTGACCTGGATAAACCTGTGGACCACTGGAGAGAGGGAACCCATGCTGCAGCAGGTTTGCTGCTGCCCATGGGAAGAACTTGTGCTGGAGAAGTTAGTGGAGGACTGTCTCCTGTGGAAGGGACCCCATGCTGGAACAGGAGAAGAGTGTGAGGAGGAAGGAGCACCAGAGACAACATGTGATGAACTCTTTGCAGCCCCCATTCCCTGTACCCCTGTGCCACTGAGGGGAGAAGGTAGAGAATTTGGGAATGAAATTGAGCCCAGGGAGAAGGGGAATGTATATTTTAAGATTAGGTTTATTTCTTACTCTAATCTGATTTGATTGGTAACAAATTAAACTAATTTCCCTAAGTGGAGCCTGTTTTGCCCATGACAGTAATTGGTGACTGATGTCCCTGTCCCTGATCTCAACCCATGAGCCTTTAGTTTTGTCTCCCCTGTCCTGAACTGAGGAGGGGAGTCATAGAGTGTCTTGGTAGGTACCTGGTGTCTACCCAAGATTAATCCACCACAAAGTCAAATTCTCAGCTCTAGATTATTAATTTGTAATAAGTGCAGTGCTCCTTTAAATTAGTTTTGAGGGAGTGTTTGCTTTCATGTTCCTCAGTAGTGTCTCCTAAGGACAAAAACCAAATCCAAAAACATTTTTATCAAAGAACCATAGCATAGTTTGGGTTGGAAGGGAGCTTAAACATCAAGAAGTTCCAATTCCCCTAATGCCATACCTGGATGCCCAGGGGACCCTGTGACATTTTAGGGAGTCAGTTCTTTATGCCAGGAATAATCATTCTGGATACCAGGAAAGCATTGCCAGATCTGGGAGTGTGGGATGCATCTACTGCTGCAGCTCTTCCTGCTGCCTCCTGGGAAGCAAGTTTGGGACTGTTCTGAGAAACCACTTCTGGTTTGTGGCTTGTTTTTAACTAGGGGAAAGTGGCATGTTTAGAAACACAAATAACTTGCAGCCCCAGGGCATGCTGGCGTTATAAGAGTAAGTCCCTCTGTGGTAGGTGCCCAATCCATGCCATCTTTCTCAGCAGTAGGTACTCAAACTCTCCTTCCTCCTCCCATCTTCCTTGTAAGGAAAAACATTAAAGATTGATTAAAAAGTGACTTTCCCAAGTTCCAGCCCATTGGTTTGACCCCAGGATCTTGCAGAAAATAGGGTTTGGACAGTATATTCTATCTTGGGAGAGGATGTCTTGATTCAACAAGATGCTATCAGGAAGCATTTTGTTTAAAATATTTTTGTACTTCACTAACTGTAAATATCATCCAAATTATAACTGCAACCTGTGATATTTGCAGTGTTGAGACTCTACTCAAAATTCTTTGCTGTTCATAGTAACTAAAAATATGCAGATGTGAACTCCAAGTCTGCTGAGTACCTCAACAAGCTGTATTGCACGTGTCCTGTATCTGTCAGGCTGACCTATGCAGCAAGTTACATCCAGCTGCTTAGCTAAGATAAAATTACTCTGTGTGTGCAGTGTAGCAATTTGTTCAAATTTTCTAGATGAATGGCAACCTAGCCATTTGGATTGCTGGAAGTCAGATAGATAACTGCCTGGGTAGCTGGGCATTAAGTTAATGAGAAATAGTTTATTGCCCCAGTGAGTCATATTGGCAGACTTGAGCATTTTGTACGGGGATGAGAGAGAAGAACAAGGTCAAGGGTTACAGTGGCTGGTTCACTTGGTTGCAAGGGCTAGAGTGCACATGAGTGTAACTGATATAAAGGGCACACGCTGACATAAAGATTTATTCTGTCACACGTGCTTTGTCTGCTCTTATCAAGCTTTCCATGCAAATGATTTCCTCTCACTAGTAATCCTCTGAAAGGGAGAAGATAATTCATTTGTTTGCTATCCAAAAACTTAAAATGCCCTTATTGTTTGACTAAGTTTTCAGTACTTGAAGGGAAGAGAGTAGGAGAAATGGGTAAAAGAAAATTAAATGCGTGGAAGTCTCCTTTTTTTTCCTTCAGCCTGTGAAAACAACATCTAACTCCTAGTGTTGCTTAAAAATAATCCAGTTTTGGACTTCTATATCAACTTGGCATTTTATTTGTAATAGGAGTGATAAAATTATGTGGAAAAACAAGAAAGCATTCTTTATGAAGGACACATAATGAACTTGTTAATTGTCACTTCACTTCACCTGAAGGTTCCTCTCTTGAAAGTCAAATGTAGCTTTTCACATAACTATAGCACAAAATAGCATTACAATGCCAAAGACAGAAATTTGCTGTATAGTTTGGTGTTTGTACTTGTATTATTAAATGAAGGCATGTGGCTCTGAGCATTTGTCTGGTTTTTGGATTGTAAAGTCATGTTACAAAATAGGCACTGTTGTTTCTGTGTAAATACAGATTCCCCTCTGAAGCAGATGCAAGTTAAACAATCAGAAAAATGAATTTTACTTTGAAAAATGCTTACCTGTTTTAGCATCTAAATGATTTGCCCTAAAATCACTTGTTCTTCTGTTTTATTTGGCCTGCTTAGTAGTACTTTGAATTTGGTTAGTCTACCTTTTTCTTTATGGTAACTAGTCTGTCCCTTGCTTAAAATGCCTGTTGGCTGATGAAAAGGTGGCTTGTTAAATGGGAAGATCTTTTAGATAACAGTTTGAACCTTGAGGATAGGGATTGAAAACCTAAAGTTTGATTATTTTGTAGGGACCTACAGAATATAAGGGGAATATGTTGACATAATCAGGGAAGAATGTTAGAATCTAACTGAAGTTACTGACATGTGATGGGGTCTTTTAGCCAATCCTGATAGTTTCAGAAGGATCTTGTAATGTGAAAATTTAGTGAGTTGCTGGGTGGCAGTCTGTGCTCCTGAACTTTAAATAGTGTACCAAATGTACTTGTGAAGTAAGATTTCTTTATCATGCTGCTTTTATCTTCATGGTCTCACAAGGACTTCTGATACTGTAGAAGTGAAACGAATGCGTGTATCAATTAGAAGGCAACCTTGATTTGCAGGTCTTGCCTCAGTGCAAGTGAGGTGGGGGAAAGAAGATTAGCTCCATTAAGAGCTTAGGAATTTGGATCTTGAGGTCTAATCTATGCTGTAGTTCCAAAACATGAGACCATTGTGTAATGTTGGGTTGCAGATATGTTTGGAATGTATGTAGCTGTTGGTTGGGAGAGCACTTAGGATTAAATCTTTCTGGAAAATTAGAGTGTCATCTTTGAAATTAATATCTAGTACTTCCTTATGTAGAAGATTACCAAACCTAAATCAAAACAGAACATGATTCTTGTCCTTCAACTGTTTGGAATTTGAAAAAAAATGGATAAACAGACCAGTGCTACTTTGAGAGGAGGAAAGACAGAAATGGAAATCAGTTCCGGAGCTTGATTTTTTTTAAGCTATTAGTTAAAAATGTGATTACATTGTGCTTTGAAAGGAGTCTCAGACAGTCAGCAGGAAACTTTCTTGTATGACTCCTAAATGGAAAAACAAGTGGTTACAGCCATTTCTTATCGATTTGTTCCTTGTTTATTCTTCCTACCACAGCGTTTTCAGACTTTATTATGTGTCAAAGGTCAAGCTCAGTTTGCTATGAAACCCAAATGCACGTGTTTTTCTGTTAATGATTTACTTCAGCCTTCCTTTAAAGATTCCTGAAGGCTTAACACTTAAAATCTCTAGCAGCAATATTTGGTTTTACACTGCACTCTTGAGCTTTTGTTTTAGCTTCTACTAACTTAAGCATTAGTTTATTTTCCTCTAACTTTTTAAAATACGTAAAAGAGTTGCAGTCTCTCTAGTAGTGAAATTGGTTATCCAATAAGTACATTTTTAACTGTTCCAGGTTTATAGTTTCTCCCCTATTGTTTGAAGAAAATTTTGTGATAACTTCCCATGGTACTTGCTTTGTGTTCACCATTATTATCTATTTTGTTGAAGGGGGAACCAACAAACAAACAAACAAAGACTACAACGCTGCCTAAGCTTGTGTTAATACAGCAAGTGTAAATCAGATGGTAGTTAAATAACTGGCTAGTTGCAGTGGTGTGGGATGTTTTGTCAGGATATGAATACTCTCTTTTTTTCCACTGTTCTGCTTTCCTGCTGCTTATGCACACAAGGACTTATCTCAGTAGAAATTCTGATCTTGTGTTGTCATTCTTTACGAATACAGAGGGTGAAATCAGCCTAGTCCAATTCTGGCAAGCTTGGGGACGCTCACTGTGTTAGGGATACATACAGTTCTTTTGGCACTTGGTGTTTAGTCTGTCACGCATCATGAGAGAAAACAGTGTATAAAGCCTTGAAAGAAATAAACCTATGTTTTGACTTGACAGAGCGTTAGGTTTTGTTTTTTACTCCCACAAACTTGCTTTGCTTGTACAACAGTGTTACAACACATTGACAAATTTATGCTTCTTTCCACCTTCTTGCATTAAGTTCAGCATGGCATACATGAACCTGAAGGAGTGTTTTGGACAGTCAGGAGGCAATACACTGAAGAGATGCTATGCATAAGCACAGGAAATCTTATAGCTGTTGGCAAAATCTGGGAGTTCAATCTTTCGTTCAGAATAAACTAATTCAAACTGCCTGATAATGACCTCATATTTGCTGACAGCAGAGGTTGTGCTTTCATACTCTGTGATATGGGAACAGGGTGTTTGTTCAAAGGTCTCTTTATAGGGATGCAGTGACTCATATTTAGATCTTGGATTCAGATGCATCATAACAAACAGTATTTTTCAGGGGCATGAAAAAAAGAGTGTGGGGAGGAAAACCCGCAAATGCCTTGTATTCCTGTTGGATACTTCTGCTAGTTCCTGGTTCATCAGTCTTCATGTGTTGACCATGAACTCTGAGTGTGTTATGGAAATCTGATTAGATCCTCTGCAGATAATTCTGATTTCCAAAGCATGTTCAAGATAGCTTCGGTGTCCAAAAGAGATGGTACTTCCTTGCACTAAATTCTTTGCCCAAAGTATTTCAGAATTTTCATTTAAATTAGAAGTCAAAAAAAATTTTTTGGATGGTATTGCTTTAAGGGAGAGCCTAGCCCAGACATCTGCAAACTAAACACTGGAAAGTAAGCAAACTGAAAGCTGCAGTCATGTAACCTGAGTTCAGAGTATAGGATACTTCCTGTGGCAGCACTATGTCATAGATTTATTTTTAGTCCTTAAATACATACTTTCTCTAATGGGATCAGCAGTTCTCTTTTGGATAGAAGAAGCAGTGCACTTTTTTGACAGTAGGGATTCTAAGTGTGTCAGTACATGCATTTTAACATCTGCTTCCCTTTTCCACTGACATACTGTTCTGTGATCTGTGGATTACTCAGCAAGAGGAGTGGCATTGTGGAAACCAGTTACTGTCCCTTTTGCACCCACGACTAATGAAATTCCTCACAATTCATGAGAAGTTACTGAGGAGATTCTGGAACAATTTTCACAGGCAGGTGTAAGCAAAGCATGTAGCTCAAGGTATCTGATGTTGCCTTTGGGTAGTGAAAGGTTAGATCAAAATGGGGTGGCAATTTCCAGGAGGCTGACCTACAGAGGCTCTCAGAGGACATAGGAGGGTATTGGAATATTTGTTGGGTCTAATGGTTGTGTTAATCTGTTAGGTGACTAACATCTGCTGAGCAATTCCCTCTTTTGGAAATTACTGCTTTTCCTTGGAGAAAAAAAGTAGATAATGGATAAAAGAGGAAGTACCTGGAGTGCCTTAGGCAAAGGATAACCCAGTGCTTCTGAGCACAGGCAACAAGAATAAAACAATATTGATGGAAAAATTGCATCAGTAGGAGGGAGATACAGTAGTTCTAAGCAATGAGTTTCATACCTCTAATTCTAATAATATGTCTCATAAGATCTACTTGTAAGGATCTATTTGGTTTAGAATATAAAGATACCCTCAACTCTCTCGCATTCTTACAGGGGAAAAAGGGTTTTAATCTCATGATTTGGTTTTATTTCTTTTTTCTTATCTGAAGAAGTTAATATTGCCAGCTGAATTTTTTTTTATTCTGAAGAACTGCTGATATTTAACATGATGTTCAGAATCCATTTTTTCAAGAAGCAGGGGTTTAGGCAACAGTCCAGTTCCATAAATTATGTGGAATAACTTGAGTTGGAGGAGACTCTCTTGCTATCTCGTCTGATACACACCCTTCACTCAAAGCCAGATAAAATACATTGAACCTCTGAGTTAGATCAGGTTGTTCAGTGTTGTCCAGTTGAATTTTAAATATACCCAAGTAAGGAATTTCTGCAACGTTTTTGGATCACACTTTCTAAAGTTTTACTCCCTTTATGGTGAAAAATTTTCATGACATCTAATTGGAATATCCTTTGTTGCAGTTTCAGTTGGGTTTTTGTCCTGTCACTGTGCACCACTGAAAAGGAGCTAGCTTGATATCTGTAATAATCACCTGTTAGATACCTGGAGGCACTGATTAGATTCATTTTGAGCTGGTTGTCTTCTGCATGCTGAACAAATTCAAACTGTGTGGTGTGTCCTCAGACAGGAGTGTGTTGGTGGCTGATCACTAGACTTGCTGTGTTCTTCTGTTATTTCTGCGTGATTAATATGGCAGATTAAATTCAGTTTGTGTATGTGTCTCATGGGGAGAAATGCAGTCCAAATAAGTGCTTAAAAAGGATACTGGGCTATATCATTAGCATTTGTAGGAAAATAGGGTCATGGATAGTTTTCTAAACATATTTATTCTGAGCAACTGGAATATTTAAAGAACAAAAAGAGGGGAAAAAAAAGGAAGTATAAATAGAACATTGAGACTGGGGAAAAAACCTGTTAGCACAGAAACTTATTAAATGCTGCATGCAGTTCTGGCTACCTGGTCTCAGAAACAGTGGGATGTACTCAGACTCAATATAAAGCGTCAAAGTACATCTTCTGTACAAAGACAAACTGAGTCAAAAAGTTGCTTCATTTCGGAGAAGAAATTAGTATGAACAGATCTGATTAAGGCATATAAAATTGTGGGTTTCAAGAGGAACCTCAGCAGGGATGATTAATTCATATTTCTTATAGTGAAGGAATTAAATATGAGTAAGTTCAAAGCCAAGGGGAGTCATTTTTAATGTGATGCTGGTGCCTGAGCATGTTCTGTAACTGATTACAACAAAAGCAGAGAAGCCAAAGTGATATTGATGGAACTAAATGTTCTTGGTGAATGGTTGTAGATGCAACATTCTGCTTAGGCGGTTTCTAAGCTGCTTATTGCTGGATGTTGGAAGGATGTAGCCAGGGAAAAAGCAGGATGCTAGCCCTTTTTCCAGAGTTCTTTGTCTGAGTACTTCGTGGTGGTCAGAAACGGGATACTGGGCTAAATCAATCTTCAATCTACACAGCATTGCAATTATTTTGTTATTTTAAAAATTAAATGCCATGTAAATGTGATTATACAGGCAAGGAATTATTAATACTAGCTGGAGACAAACAAATTATTTCCAGAAATAACTTTCAACAGCCACTTTGTTTCCTCCAGAACAGGATCTCTCAAATTCACAAATTATTCTGTTAACAAATCTTTTTATGGAAGCCAATCTTCTGCTTTGCTGAAGAGAATATCCGTGTGTATCCGTGACCATAATGGAAGTATGGGTTCTTTACCCATTCCGTAGTTAAATTACAGAGTTTTTTGCTGTAAGGAGTTGTGGGTGCAGAAAATACACCAGTGTTCCAGGGAAGCTTGGCAGTTCTTGGAGGAGAAATTGCCAGAATATTGAAAAATACAGTGGAAAAAGAAGTAACGTCCAAATTTCTATATAAAGAAAAATAAAAATAGCTGTTGATGGTTTGAGGCTGGGAGAGTACATACAGGCTTGCTTATTCTTACATAAATTGTAACTAATAACTTAATGAAAGCTAAATATTATTCAAGCTTATTGAGCTTTTATAAGTTACTAAGTACCTTTATTTTCCTTGCCTTGTATTACTTGCCCTCTAGACAGTAGCATTTTGTTCCCCTTCTCAACCAGAACAATCTCAAGGGAAAATAAAAAAAATCTTGAAGCTTGTCAAAGAATCAAGGGTGTTACTACTGTGTTGAGCCAACTGCTTGAAAGACACTTAAGGATAAAACTGCTAAGTTCCTTATTGTAATGCTTAGAAAAAAATTGATTTGAAAGAATGTTTTAGATTTGTGCATGATAATGCATTCCATTGGAACATGATATTAAGGTTTTCTTTTTTGTTGTCGTGTAAATCCTAGGGCTTGACTCTAAAGAATGAACTAAAATATTTAAGACCTTTGTTTATAATTTGGCAGATAAATATGTATTATGTAATCTAACTGTGACAATGGGAATAATTCTGAGAGTGCTCAGATATTCAATACCATATTTACAGTAAAGACATTATTTATAATAATTTTTTAATTTTTGAAGAGTCATGATAGAACAGCAGCATAGTTTTGGAGTATGGGGTATTGTTGCATTACTGTAGACTTTTGAACAGAAGAAATAATCAAATATCAGAATATATGTTCAGATTTTCAGTGAACTGATCAGGAAAGAACATGTAGCTGTGCCTTGTATATTTGAATAATTCTAGCTTTTATAAAGTTTTGAGTTTTTGTAATCAATTATGTGTTTCAGTGGCACAGAACAAACAAACAGACTTTTCAGTACAGCTGTTCTCTGGTCTGATAGTTTTTTCTTAAGGATGACTATTTTTCCATCTTCTAGGGAAGCCTAGGAATTGTTAAATCTACAAAAAATTACATGTTTTGAGGAGCTAATTCTTAACTTCTAGTGCCTTAAAGAATGTTTAAGTCCTTAAAGTAGGAATAGGTTTTCTTCTATAGCAATCAAAATGTTTTGTGTATGAATATGAATGCAGTTATATGTAGCAATTAGGTGCTGTATTAGTATCTGAATTAGCAACTCTGGAATATGGCCAGCTTGTGCCAGGAAAGCAGCCAGTAGCCTGGAGGAGAAGTACTTTAATTAATATGTAATAACTGCTCTAGAGACCTCTCAGTATTCTGGCAAGCTGCATTTGTAATTTTTTGTATTACCTAGGACAGTTGTAATTTCTATTTGAAAAAAATGTGGAAGATAATTCAATGTACATTTTTCATACTGCATGAAAAAGTGGAAGGGTGCTTGAAAATTTACTTAAACAAAGTGAGGTCAAAAATTACTTGGATCTATTGAATGTATTTCAAAGCCACAGATTTCTTCATAGAATAAAGATATTGCAGCAAGAATTATTTACCTTAGGGTATTTAAAGATTTACTCATGTGCTGGTCTGTTTATCTTAACTATTTTTGGTGCTAGGTTTCTTAACAAAGGATGAAGACAGTACATTTTCTCCATCTATGCATACATGTGAATTTTAACTTAAAGAACATTCTTTTCAATAAATAATAAAGCTGTTCATACAAGACATACCAACCATGTCCCTAAACTACATTTCTGTAGGCTAATGAAAGCAACTTACTAACTTGAATTAGTAATTTAAAGAGCTCCAGTTTTCCTTACGTAGACAAGTGGTACAGCATGGGCTCCCACTTCTGCAGAGGGACTTATTCCCCCATGACCATTCCATTCTGAAATGCTTCAGATAAGGCATCATCATTTGTCTTAACTCTCTGTTGTGTTAAAAATCAGCGGAAACCTTCTCTTTTGGGCTCTGCCCTTTCATTGTTCTAATAACAAGAAGAGAAAATCAAGTGATAAAAAAGGCAGGTATTTTTCATGAGTATCTGGACGCATGAAGAGACAAAATCAACATGTTAATTTAATTTGAGCTGAATGTCTTCACTTCAGCCTTTTATATTGCAATTATTTTATTAGCTGCATAGGCCATTAAAAAAACACTATAAACCTTGGCTTCACTAAGGAGAATGGTAATTCAATCACAGCCCGTAGCTCTAAAGTAATTTAGTCTGTTACTTCATGCAAGCTAGTTAAGCTCAGTTGCAGATGCCCACTTTTTCTGTTTGTCCCCATGAGAAGTGTCTATGTGAGACTGGATTCTCAAAACCAGTCATCTCTGGTGGGCTTGTCTAGTGTCTGTTCCCTTTGTATCTTTTTGTGCCTGGGAAGGAAGGGTGACAGGAGGTTTAGATGTTCCTTGGTACCTTCATACCATGTGAAATTTGTGATGGCTGCTTCTCGAGACTTAGCTGCATCTTGGCCTTGCAGGAGGGGGACTCTGATTCTTAGTGCTGCCCTGCAAATCACGCAGAGGTGCTGAGGACTGTTCATAGTGGTGTAGCCACCATTTATTTGGGAGGGTGACAGGCTGAAATGGACATTCTATCCCCTAGTGTTTGCAGTTTCCTCTGGACAGTAAAACTGCAGGCTCACTCTGGGAAAGATTAAGTAAAAGGATGACGAGTCTTGTAGAAGTTGGACTTCTTAGAAGCTTTGTAACTGGCTGGTCTCCAGGCTGTATGAGTGCATCTCCTCCCTCCTCCTCCTCCTGCTGACGAACTGAGGTTGGTATAATGTCTTGTACCATCAGTAGCCATCTGGGCTGTAATAGGGGACAGATCTCAGAGCAGCCATGTCCTGCCACATCCAAGGTGCTCTTGAGCGTTCCTCAACTACAGAGAAAGACTAGACTGTTCATAAACTTGGTCCTTGCCATTCAGAAAGTGTCACAGGGTCTTTGTTCTTCCTAGTCTCTTGTGCTGCCCCTTCATACAGCTTGAGTTTTTGGTGCAAGGCCAGCAGGGCTATTGTATATGGGGTAGTCCTACACAGGAAACGCAGGAAATGGCCATAAAAGCATCTCACTTTTTAGATTGTGCCTTGAAACGCTATTATTTTATCACATGATCAAAAAGTCTCTGTAATACACATCCCTCCCTCCCTTCCCGAAACAGTTGGGTCATGGTTCATTGGCAGCATTGTTTGCCCTAAAATAAAGGTTTTGTTTCTTGTACTCATTTCTGGTTTTCTCTAGCCATCTATTCTCTCTTTTCTTTCATTTACCTTGTGAACTCTTGGAAGAAAAAAGTTTTTGCTGGTTGGTATCTTTTCTGTCTTTAGTGCCTTGCACAGTGAGGTCTTAGGCAGTGTGTAGGGCTCATTGGCACTTCAGCAACATATCTAAGCCTTGGTAGTGGTAGATCTACTTGCAAATATACTTCATTTAGTCTTGTGGTTGTATGTTTTTCCAGATAATTTTATTTGCCTTCATCACTCAATCACAATGTTTATCTAACTATGTCTTTAGGAAAGATGTTCTAAACAGAATTCCAGTTACACAGATTTAAAACTATTTCAGGTTGAAAGAGTTGTCCTGTATTCTGTACAATTCGAAATGAAGAAAAATATTTTTTCCAATTCATTTTGCATTAGCAGCTTTTTCCACTTCCTGTCTAGACCATTTTTTTTCCCCATATAGATGGGGATATTTGCAATATATATATATGTTACTATATATATCAAATATATTAGTTGTAACTATTAGCTGTGCTAGAAAAACCCACTTGTGGCTGAAACTACAGTGGACTCACCTGAACTGAATCTTAATGATCTAATAATCCAAGTGCAATTTTCACAATGTCTGCAAATCTGGAGCAGCATCTTAGGTTAGTTACTAGAGAGATGTCTGTGTGTTGATAAAAAACGGTAGAAGTAATAGCTACAAAAAAGTTAATTGCATTCCTTGAACTGATAAAATCTAAATTGCTTGATTATGTAAATTGTCAGGCTTTTTTTTACCATGTGAGGTAAGTATATTTTAAGAGGTATTTAAATGTTTTTAAAATAGTTACTCAGTTGCTACCCAACTTTAGTTCAGCAACATAAAATCCTAGGTGAAAACAAGTATTAACTGAAAGCTTTATACACTCGGTTTTCTAAAATGTTGTCTTTTTTTCTTTTTTTTTTTTTTTTTTTCTATTTTGCAGCATGGGTGAGCTCTCTGTCTATGGGGATGGTCTTCTTCTGCTCCCCAATAGTCAGCATATTCACAGACCTGTTTGGCTGTCGAAAAGTAGCTGTTACTGGAGCTGCAGTAGGGCTTGTTGGACTCCTTTCAAGTTCTTTTGTAAGGTAAAAAACTTAGATTCATAATTTTCAATGTATTTTATCAATTTTATAGTGTTGTGATGTTGATCCAATCAACGGAAGGGGTAAACAATGCTACTTTATATTATCTGTAGAAAACTTGTTTTCTTTGGCTTTGGTTTTGTCTTTCAAACTATGATTTGTGAACTTTCCATTTAAAAAGTATTTTTAAAAGTATAATGTTTATAAACAAAAACAAGACTCCCTATTTAACAGGAACCACTATGTATAAATATATCAACAGCAAGACTAGTGCTAAAAGATCAACAGCATTGTCCAGGATAAACTTATATGTTTGCTTGATATATATTGTGTTTTAACAGATACATAAACCTTGTTGTTGTCTTCCCTTCCTGACCTATCCCCTTAATTTTCTTTTGAAAACAGTTTTAGTGCTGATTAAAACACAGTAGGGACTCCAGGAAGCTGTTAAAATTCTAGTGAAATGTTTTCTTCTGTTCTTACTGGTCCAATTACCAAACAGAGAAAACCTTGGTATATTGACTATATTTAGGCCTTATTTGTTTTGTTTTGGTTTTTTTTTCTTCTAGTTTACAATTCATTTGTATGTTTCTTTTCATTTTTTCATTTCTATGTAACTTTTGCAGAGTAATTCTTAAGAAATTCAAGAGTGACTGATTTGTTAGATATACCTTGTAAAAGATGAGGAAACAGGAAATTTTCTTAGACTATAGTCATCATCAGAAATTGGTTTGTGAAGGTAGGGTGTAAGAAGTAGCAGGAAAATAATCCAATAATCCAGGACTATTTTTTTTCCTCACTCTTAGCAGAATGAGTATAGGAACAATCAAGCTACATTCAGAAGAGCTTTCCACTTAGGTGCAATTGGATTTATACAGACAAAAAGCTTGTGAAAATGTCTTTTCTGTGCTTGTACTCTGAACCTGATGGATGTGAGCTGTGATCTGAATGGTTAATCCTGGTGCAAATATTTGGCTTAATTCATTTTATTGAACAAACAAAAGCCCCGCTTCTTGGTATGTTTTCAGAAGCTTCTTACTAAATGTGAGGTAAAAACTAAAAGATATGTCTTGGAAAAGTCTTTCTTCCTCCTTGCTTCCTAGTAGTATGTTGAGTGATGAATACTAAACCACCCTTGTCATTAGATAAAGGTCATTCTTGTGTTTGATACCCAGCGGAACAAGGGCACAGAAGAGACATGCAAGAGAAAGTTGTTTTGTAAAGGCTTTAAAAATATTTCAGCTTAACTAAACTTTGAAGAGCACTTGGACAGATGGATTCTTGTAAGAGTACATGCCAGGTTGATGTGCATACTTTGTGTTTCATTGTTACTTACACTAAAATGGTTTATGCCCATGATGTTATCAGTTCATTAAAGGAGTATAGTTCTGATATAGGAGTCAGGGTTATAGAAGTATAATATTGTAAAGCAGACAAATATTACTATGATTTACTGCTTTAGCAATGCACTAATTTCTTAAAATAAATTTTATGTCTTAGGAAATGGATATGTAAGAGTGTTTATAATACAGGACAATATTTTAATATGCATGTTGTGCTGCAGACTCTTTGAATGAATTTACATATGGAAGGAAAAGTTCACTGTCCTTACTGTATTATATTGCTCCTCTCATTTTGTAACTTCTGATTTTATTTTTCCTGGTTATTTTCCATTAATAAAGGTAATAAGTCTTTCCCCCTTATATTGTTTCTTCTGGCTTATGTTGTGTATCATCAGTTTCAGAAATTGATATTTTAATATAGAAAGTGAAAATATTAAATTACACAAATAATTATTTTTCACTGTAATACACAAAACCAGAGTTCCTGGTGTTAGACTTTTGTTAGTCAAATACTATTTTCTAAGAAGTTCTTTAATTGCATAGAAAGCTTGTGGAGTCTATTTTTGTACAGAGGGGTGCTGGCAGGTTGCATCTTGTGATGAGAAGTGCTACATAAAGCATTCATGCTCCTCAAAAAAAAGTTAATATAAGCGCTGTTTTTATTACGTATTAACTTTTTTCCAGAACTGCTTTAAAAGCAGGTGTTAGCTAATTAAAAAAAAAAGTGGGGGGATCACTGAAAACATAGCATTAAAAAGAATTATATAAACTATCATGTGCCACCTCAGAAATCTTGTATAAAATTTTCTTGCCCACTGCCTCCATCTAAATGTTAAAAGATGTTTTCTTCCATCAACTGATACTACAGCACTTATTTAATTAATTATAATATTACTTCATACTTTTAACATTTCTTGCACAAGTATTTTTTACTGATGTCACATGTCTGTCTGTGATCAATTACAATGGCTTTGGTTTATTTCACTTGTAGCATAAATGGTAATGATGGGAACTTTATGATGATCCACCTTACTATAAGATTAAATGTTTCATTCCTTATCAATAATGTTTTTAATTATTTCTTAGCATATTCAGTATATGTATCAAAACACTGAATTTAAATTATTTATTCCACAGGGGACTATTTTTCTAAAAAAATTAATACCTAAAAAGCCTATAATTTAATAATGTATTACATTACGAAATTTTGTCAGTATTTAAATATTTTATTTTTCATTATTCATGATGTTTGCCATGTTTTTTACTTTACTTTCATGATAAAGTGTTTACTTGATTTTTCTGGGTTCGTGAGGAGAGTTCAGTATTACCTTTGAACTGCTAGCACAGTGAAGAAATGTGTAAATCAAAACAGTACCATTTTCTTTGGGGGGAAAAAAAAATCCAAGAACCCAGCAATGGTTGCACTTACATTTGGCTAATTTGCCCTGGCAATGATTTTTAAAACTTTTTTTAGCCACACTATTTCATGTAATTATAACTGAATGCAATTTTTATTTTTTTACCTGTTCAGTGAATGCTATGAAATTTTTCAGTGGAAGGAGGTAGAATAATTGCTGAATTAAGCTGACACAGTGCTATTCAACTATAAGTACATACAAACTGTTATTTACAGTAGTGAGTTATGTTGATTGATTGATTGTGAAACTGTCTTGTTGTCACTTCCAGGTGAAGGACCACCCACTGCCTTACAAACACCAACGATTTCTTCTTTTTCTCTTTTGGTACAGCACCATTGAACCTCTGTATTTCACATACGGGATCTTGTTTGCCTGTGGCTGCTCATTTGCCTACCAGCCGTCCCTGGTCATTCTTGGGCACTACTTCAAGAAGCGCCTGGGACTCGTGAATGGCATTGTCACCGCAGGCAGCAGCTTGTTCACAGTGTCACTGCCCTTCCTCCTGAGGGTCCTGATCGACTCTGTTGACCTGTGCAACACCTTGCGGGTCCTCTGCATCCTTATGTTTGTTCTGTTCCTGGCTGGATTTACGTACAAACCCCTTGTTCCCAACACCAAAGACCAGGAGGGAGGAAAGAAGGGAAAGTTCAAATTACCTCCTGCGAAAAAGATTTGCAATTTCTCGGTTTTCAAAGTTCTCAGTTACCGAATCTGGGCTTTTGGGATCCCAGCCGCACTTTTTGGATACTTTGTGCCTTATGTTCACTTGGTAAGTGCACATTTCTTCCTACATGTGATGTGTTTGAAACTACATATACTTGCCTTTGTGTTATTGATTTAGAAAGCAATTGGTGATAGGAAGCCAGATTTAAACTGCAAGCTCTATTGGGAAGAAACACAAATTTAATTTGGATGTTGTCTATTAAAAGAATGCTTTAATCAGAAGTATTAGTAAGCCAGTTAAAATCTTTGTTCTTTGTTCTCAATGTAAGGTTTAAAATACTTTCACCATGAAAAGAGAGATTTGAAAAATATTCTTCACTATTCCAAAGAGAATTCTTTATTTTGGTACTCAGCTGCATACGTTGCCTATGACACTTGTGTGTTTTAGAGGAAGCGTGAAAGGAGTAAATATCGGGAAACATGTTAGAAGAGTAATTTTTGCTCCTTTGTATTGAGGTATGTTCAAGTGTAAATTTTTAGGATATATTATATTCACCATTTTCCAGGTTTATTAAGAACAAAATACCTGGGTTTTTCTGTCTCTCAAACTTCAGCCTTGTAGTTTACTACTATAGCATTAACATAACTGCTCCTCTTACCCTGTGCCTCCCAGCTGCCCAGTGAGCTGTGTTTCACTGCTGTCTACAGCAGCTGACAGAGCTTTGGCTTCTGGTAATGGGGAAGATGTCAATTAGCCTTTCTTGTACATGTACCAGAGGTAAATTTTTTCCCTAGTTGTTGTTTTTTTTTTTTTTTTGTGTAGTACACTCCTAAACTAAGGAATTTAGGTGCAGCTGGAAGATGTGTGCACTGTGTCAGGCCGGCTGACACACACTGCACTGCTTGAATGGTGAGTTATTCTTGGACAGCTTGCTGGTGGTGCTCTCTAAACTGAAGTGGTGTAAACCAAAAGGCTTAAAAGGGAAAAGGTGGGGAAAAAACTCACAACCTCCAAGGAGATTCTGCTTTGAGACCATTACACATCCTCATATTAAAAGTATTTGATAGAGCAGGGGCTAGTAGAACTCAGTATGAAAACAGAAGGGTAATTTTAATATTCATCATTCACCTGTGGTAGAACAGTGAGATTAATGATAATAAATATCTTTACTTCTGTCAGAAAATCTTCAATGCCTTAAAAGCTATTTTTTGTGCAATATAACAAGTGATTGTCACTGCTTTCCAGTAGTTTGTTAGATTACTGACTCTGCATCAGATATTTATTTTTAAAATTACCTTATGGTGTGGGCTGGTGTGGTTTTGAGAAGCTGTAAACTGACTTTTATTAATGTTTAGTTCTTGTAACTTACTTTTTAATCAAGTAGATCTTATTGTATAACACTTCAAATTAGACTATTTCAAAGGGCTATACAATCCAGAAGACATCTTATGCAATTTCCCCAGAAGCTTTGTAGAGACGTTTTAAAATAAAACAAACTTCAGAAGAGTAGGAGTCTAGTGTTCTAGAGTAAGCTATAGGATAGGTCATAAATGACTCTTAACCCTTGCAGAGAACTGAAAAATAAGGCTATGCAAGCAGGCACAAAGATGTTCTAAAATATACAAAAAGTTTGTGATTTTTTTTGAAGATGCTTGTTCTGTTTCTTCCTGTTTATAAATCAGACTAAAGCAGCTACTTGGCTTGTAGAAAACAAAACCCCTTATATTATACTATATAGTATTATAATATAATTTTTCTTTTTATAGGGTGCCCTCACTCCTGTGGAGTGCCTTCCCCTCCCCCATCAGATTGGCACAAATTCTGCTTATGAAATAAATCTCTAGTATAGGAAAACAATTTGATTGAGGTTGTTTCTAATATAGTGTTTGAAAACACTATAAAACTTATTCCAGTGTATTGTTAGAATCTAGTATTTTAAAGGTTACCTCAAAACTATATGAAGATACTTTTTGTTCCGTTTCAGAGAAACCATGATGCTTAAGTGTTTATAACATAAAATCTTCAGTGGTAGAAGATGCATGCTATGTATGCCCCCTATGAGAAGGGAAGTTTCACCAGGTCTTAGTAAAACTTAGACTGAAAAGTTCTTGTCAAAATCCCTTCCTGAAACCCACAAGTTTTCATTTTAATTTACTTGTATCTAAATACTCAATTTTACTTAAAGCCCTTGTGGATCTGTATTTGAGAAATTGAATATATTAGTGTTTATGAAGGCACACCATGGATTGTGCCCTTCAACACAGATACTTCAGCTCAAGTAGATAGCTCTGGATGTTTTTTTATCCTGGTTTTATCTGCTTTTGAAAAAAACGCCACACTGTATGTACTTCCAGAAGTACATAGAAGTATGTACTTACAAATAAATCAAATGGTATAAGAAAAAATAAGTTTTTTCACTGGTACATCTACCAAACCAGAAGCTACTTTTCTCAGCTTTTGAAAATGGAATTTACTCTTGTTTCATTGTTTATTGTATTTTTAAAACTATAGTAATACTGGGAAAGGGATATGATCCTTACACAAGTGACAGATTTTGTTATGCTAAAATTAATTATTTTTTCCTAGTGTTAGGGGTGGCTGACAGCAGCCAGACAGGGATGCTGGTTGCAAGTGCCCTAAGAAAAAAAGACAGTGAATGTTGTGCCCTCTGAATCTCTTAGCCCTCTGACCTGGTACCCGTACTCACCAAGTCCCATTTTTCCCACCTGGAATGACAGCTTCTTCCAGAATGGCTGCTCTTGACTGTGTGATGAAGCGCAGGTGCCACAGACCCTGCTGGGCGGGGGTCCTTGTGTGCCACCACTCAGCCCGTGGTGGCTGCAGGCTGGGTGTGCTGGAGTCACTGTCTGGAGTCACTGCCAGCCAGCCTGGCACGGCACAGGAGCTCCTGAGGCCCCAGCCAGGGTCTCTGCGTGCTTCTGGGCCAGCCCCAGTCTCTGGTTGTGCCTCTTGCATTTCCTGAACCCTGTTGGAAAGGAGAATACACTCTGTGAACCCTGTAGTAAGAAAGAAGTAAAAACTTTTTTGGGCTTTGGGAATAACAGAATTAGCCAAATCTTTGCAATTTAACTGTCTGCACTGTATTTGCTATGTGGAGTAAAAGCTGTTAAAACAAAAGAAACAACCTGCTCATTAACTAGGCTCTAATTAAAATTAAATGCACTAACAAATTGATTATATGGCATGCTAGATAGGAACTGGTAACCCTTGCCAGCTCCTTGACATGAATCCTGACTGGTAGATATCAGGCATCAGATTCCTTTTGGCTCTTGCAAGGGAGAACCAAAAGGGAGAGCTTTTCTTATCCCAATTTAATTGGTGTCAAATTCCATTAATAGGTGTTCCATTACATGTAACTTGGGAATTGGGTTGAGATAAAGCCTATAAATAAGTTTTGCCTTAAGTTTATTATATACTTCCAGCATTAATTGAGATTGTTGAAGAACAAACTGATAAGATTACTAAATCAAATGGTTGTAATTCCTCTCAGTTTTAAAACCAGTCCAAACTAGTGATTGAGATCTTTTTTTTTTGGTGCCTCTCTAAAATAGGCAGACAGACAAGTGAAATCCTTGTTTAGTCTATTTTGGTTTAAATTGTGAATTCATAACACCAATGTGTGGAATTAGTGGAAAATGCTCTTTCCAAGTGTTTTTAGTAAGGACTATCTCACAAGGAAATGAAGTATATTTGAAAGAAAGTATACCCAGTCTCTGTGGCACTTGTCCTGTGCTTGTTTCAACAATAAACAGAGAACGTCTGTTTTTCAGCAGTCTGATGTTAAGGGCTTAGTGTTGTTCTCTTACCCTTAAAAGAGTATTTACTTAATCAGGATCATGCATCCTTAATTCTTAGGAGCTTGTTAGGTCATTTCTGTTAAAATTTGATACAAGGTCACATGCTTGGTGGCTTAAAAGATGTGGTTGCTTTTTGTGCTTTATTTAGCAGGGTGAAAAGAAATACTGCTTAAAATGGATGTTGTCACTGCCTGGTCTTCTCTAAGCAGTAACTAAAGTAGTTACCAGGTTTCAGTACGAATTTATGAAAATATTAATTATGACACACTTACAAAAAGGGGCCCAGTATTGTGTTATTTTGGTGCAGCGGTATTAAGTCACTATGAGGAATACTGCTAGGACTAAGAATATAATCTTAATACTTTCAGTGCAGTATTTCAGTCCTGTAGTAATTTGTCTTGGGGTGTTTACAAGTACGGTTTGATTTAGCAGTTTCTTTTATTAATTGCCTCTTGCTAATGATAGGTCCTGCTTTATTCATAGTATTTGACACCTTGCAGGATGAAAAACTGAATTTAACAACCAAGTAGATGCACAAAATAGTGCACATATTTATTGTGTGTTCTACTGTTTTAAAAAGTAACTGGATGGTAGATAATGCAATAAAAATGTGTCTTGATAAAGTTTGCCTTTCCAAGTTTAAATATTTGTTATGATGAAAATACTCCGAAGAATGACTAGATATATTTGAAAGTTAGGCTTATTGTTTAAATATGGCTGCAGGCTTGTATACAAAGCTACCCATTAATCGGTATGCAGTGTGAAAGTTACCACGACACTGATTGTACTTTTAAAACTTCAGAGTAGCTCAGGAAAAAGATTTCAGTATTTCTCACCTTGCTTTCTGCCTATTTCTTAATTTACTATGTAAATCTGGCTTTTCCATTTGATGCTTATCCATGTTCATATTCCAAGATGGGTACATGCTTGCATACGTAGAGATTTTTGGTTAGCAGTAGCTGTGTGAAGTGTGTGTGTGTTCTCTGTCTGTCTGCTTCATGCTTTAGAGATGAAAAAATGGTTTGTGTCCAGCCATTTTTTCCAACAATTTTCTTAGGAGACTCTGTCTTGGTAGGCAAATAACTACTGGATTTAATGTCCTGCATAGATAGATGCTGAAGATTCAATGCCTTATTGCTTCTCTGAAATCTGTATGTGCCAGGAATAGGTTCATCTGGACCTCCAGGGAACAGGGAAGTGAGACTGCAGACCTATTGCTTAGGGGAAAAAAAAAAGGTGGATACTGCTGCTGAGAAACAGAGCATCGCCTTGGACTCTGCTGTAAAATTCTTGGGAAAGAATATGCATCTCAGAATTAAAAGTAAAGATGCTTCCAAAAATTTTTATTCATGGGAGAGTCATGAAGCTGGTTAGAGTCACTGTAGAGTACATGTTAGTCAAAAGAATTTTTTCATGCATATAAACAAACCCATTTTCTTGGCTGCATCACAAAATCATACAACTTGGATAAATACTAGTCTGTCCTCTGGGTGGCTGTGTGTGTCTTCAAATCTTGTGTTTGTCACTTTGAAGTTGCTGAGTCTAGTGCTACCCACATAGTCTGTCCTTGGACAAAAAGATAGTGCTGTCTGCTGGCTTATGCTTCCTACCTTTTGCTGGAACATCCATTTTGTTGCTGCTCTTTAGATAAGAAAAGTAGTCTTTTTCACTTTAGAAACATCATAATTAACAGGAGGACTTGCTGATATGGGTTATAAGTGACGCAGACCTTTTTTGCCAGATTTGATTCCTCCCCACCACCTTCTGATCTGTAGTGTAAAGTCTGTGACTTTTGTGCGATTTAACTGTTTTACAGCTACTTTATCACCTTGGAGTACGTTTTTAAATTGAGCCTTGAGAATGACTTGGCCTTCAGCTCTGTTCTTTATGAGCCACCTATTTTGGCTTGTCTTTGACCATTTCTCACTCTGTATCAGTGAAGTGCCTTGTTTTTGTTAATAAGAGATCAGATTCTGCTGTGCAAATTCAATGTGTTTGAACTTTTCTCCCCTAAAATATGTGCCAATAAAAACTGTTGTCTTGTGCAATCAGCTTGGACAAATGAAGAGCCAAGTTCTTGTGAGATCCTCTGTAGTTACAGCTTTCATAGGAACTTGTCTGAAATTCTTGCTATGTAATTTGAAAGCTATATTTGCTTCCATATATTCTGGAAGTTTCTAAAACTTATTCAGAACAAAATATTCTATCTATTCTGCCTATTAAGAAAAATTGACACTTTCCACTTGTAAACTGCATCCTCCCCAGGCAAAAGCTTTGGGTTGTTAGAAAGAATTATACTGGAAAAATAGAAAGGGAGTAATAGAAACCACATGAGATGCTTCAGGCGTATCTGAGCTGCCATATAAGCTATGATAGTCAGGATGAATCTCACTACAGTGTTTGATGTTCTGCCCAGAAAGACCCTAGTCATCATCCATAACATTGCTTACCAATATTTCTGTAACTCTTCAAGCCTCCCCTGAGGAGAGAATACACTGATATTGTGTTCCCTAAATGCTGTTAGATGTGATACCTCTAAATTACAACTCCTCCTTTGAGAAATGAGTGTTTTAGCTTCTGTCGTTGTCCACAGACAGTGGCAGTGGCTCTGTGTTCTCTTGGGCAGTGGGAGACTTGCCCAAGGAGCCACAGTAGAAAGGATTTACCTTTCAATATGTGAAGCTGTTCAGGTTTTGCATTGTGTGTAAAGTCCTAATCCTACACCTCTTTCCTCCCTTTAATTCTTATGCCCCTGGATTCCACAGTGGAGACAAATGGAAGCACAGAGATAAGTGTTTTCCTCTGTGTCTGAGGGCAGAGCATGGTGAAGAGTCTGATGTATACTGTAAGGACTCTAGTAACCAAAAATCTCTAAACTTTAACATATAAAATCTGCATATCCACAGTAAGCTGCGTACACATAACACATCTTGTAAGGCAATAGCACATCAGTTCTTGTAAGGTAAGTACTATCTGTTTTGTGAACCACCTGTATTATGTAATAAATTTGCTACTTTTAGAATGCTGTGTAAAATAATGCTTAATATCTGATGGGTATGTCTGGATATTTTTTTACTCAAACTGGAAAAAACAACCTCCATCACTCCATTCACTGGCTTTTATGGGCTGCTGTTCAAGAAACCTCTTCATTCCTTCAGATCTCCTACATCAGTCATTTGTCTGAAATCTACCACGTCTTTTATTTCCCAGAAGCTGCTGTTAGTCTTATAATGGTAGGAAAGTATCTTTTAAATTATGTCCAGTATTAACCATAACTGTGTGTCAAACAGATTTCTCTGTACTGTAGGTATTCTAAAAAAGTTAAAACTAGGTATAGCTGCCAGTTTTAGCACTATTACCTTTCTCATCCACTTTATTATATTTCTTTCTCGGAAGACTAACAAGACACTGGTTTTGTAAAGGTCTGATGTAATTATTAAGCAGATATCTCTGAGACCCAAAATCTTCAGTGGCTCCCCATGCTTTACTTGCTTTTCTAATCTTTGCATTTATCTCCCTTCAGATCTCAACATCTGCTGCAGTTTGACTGCCCAGGTTAGTGAAATTTTCCCCATTTATCCCACTTCTATTTTCCCACTTCTGTCATTATCCTGTGCACCCATTTCTTTTCCAGTATTCCTTAATGTTGACCTGGGAGTATTTATTCTTGGTTAGATCATCTACTTTGGACATTGGGGGTGGTGGTGGGAAAAGAAGTAAATTATTTCCTACTTTATACTTGTAATTTAAAGAAGTACTGAAGATGAATAAATAATCTAGGTACAGAAAGAACAGAACCAAAAAAAATAGAGCAAAAAATTTTCTGTGTTGTTGTTGTTTTTTTTTTTGGTTTTTTTTTTTTTTTTTTTTTTTTTTTTTTTTTTTTTTTTTTTTTTTTTTTTTTTTTTTTTTTTTTTTTTTTTTTTTAAGAAGTAAAAGTAAATGAAATTTTAAAAAATAAATTAGGTAGCAAGTATGCTCAGGTGCAAACTATGTGGTGACCCTGAAGGATAAGAGCAAAGTAGTCTTCCTCAGGTCTGTGCAATACTGGCAGGTTGAAAGGTCTGAGTTTCATTGTGATTTCCTTTGTATCAGTCTCTAACAGCACAGTACTTCATGTACTCTGGCATAACACAAACTATTCTGATAGCAGATGGAATGTATAGTTCAAAATCAGAGTAAATTGCCAAGCGTGTTTTTATTGTTTTAATGCTATTTTAGTGGTAAACTCAAAATCCTGTCTTTGGATGCTTGAAACATCTTGACTTGAACTGAGCTCTTCCAACTCTTCACGTGCCCAGAAGCCTGAAATCACAGCTTATTTTGCCCTGCTGTCCTCACACAAAGTAACAAAAATCCATTGCCAAATTCCTTCACTCATATACAGACCACCTTTTGTGTAAAGTTCCTGCTCCAGGAAGAGCTGTACGGAAAACCTCTTTGCTTTATAAGTCCTATTCAGACTTGTGAATTTCTTACATGTGTTTTGAATCTTCCATTGAGGAGAATTCAGAACCTAACTCTTTCTATTTGATTGTAGTAATTGTCAAGCTCTGAGCTATTTTTCAGGTTATTTTCTGATGATTGAGTTAAATTTGTCATTACTACTGAGCAGAATACTTCCTAGAAAAGGGAGGTGTGGTTTTGGGTTGCTCCAGGCCAGAAAAACAGGGAACATAAATGTCTGTATCCTGAGTAAGGGCTGTATCTCTGTGTGAGGAGGAGAGATTATCATTGTCATCTTTTCGTTGAGATTTAAATGAAAATTTTACTACTTGATTTAATTTCTCAAGGCCCTGATCTGGTAGACACTTGGCAGTGTATTTGGGACTTCTTGAAGAACGGAGACACTTGAGAGCTTTCTTCTGTTCCCCAGTAGAATGAATCAGGTGCTTCACCCAGGTTTATGAAAGCTGAGGTGATTATGACCATGTCCACAAGTAGATCTCAAGTGCTATGGATGCCCATGGAATTCTGTGGTGGTTGAATAGAGGTTTGAGAATCTGTTTAGATTTTATTTGCCCAGATCCTATGGTTTAAGGAGTCTAGTTTTGAGAGATGAGATCTAAGTAGCACAGATGCTACTTAGATGATGTAGAACAAGGAGATCAACCTCTCTTAGGACATGACAGTAGCATTGTACAGTACTTGTACAGGATATCCTAATCCATTGTTTTGATATTCCATAGTCTCTTAATTGTACCGTATCATATAATGTACTCAGTTTTAATTACATAAGTTGTAAACTGCTAACATGTTACTACATTAGTAAATGCCACAAGGATTTGAAAAGAATGACTGAAGTTTTTATGAGTGTAATGTGAGTGGTAATGTTAGAAAATTGCTTCCTTTAGTCACAGGTTACCTTTTAATCAAATGTGCAGCAGAGTTTTACCAACCTAAAACTAAGTGAAGAGTTTATAAGTTGTAACACTTAGTATATATACACTTGTGATTATTCTAATACATCCAACGGATCACTTTGGGAATCATAGAAAATAAGACTTGGAGGCATGCTTGTATTTCATGTAATTTACCCAGGTTTTTCGAGTACCAACTTACTCTGGCATAGGACCTTTTGAAATATTTCTATTTTAAATTATTTTTTTCATAAGTCATGCTTATCAAATTTGTTTGTTGCCAGGTCTTTCTTTTGGATTCTGTATGCATGGTCCACGTAATAATGAGTAATGAACAAAACAGGACAAAAAAAATCAGCTGAGGCCTTACTGTTACTGAGCAGTATGTAAAGGTCATGTCATGTCCTGAATTGATGTATTTTATTATTCTTACTTTAGACATGTATTGTAAACTGGCTCATAAGAGTTATGTTTGAGAGAATTCCTAAATGCTGGCCACAGTCAAGATTTGTTACATCTGCCTTTCCCTCTGTAGGCAAGGTTTGCTACCTACCGTGTGTAATAGAGAGAAATTAGGGTTGGTTGGTTGTTTTCTTTTTTTCCCCCATAAATCTGTGTTGGTCCTTAGTTTCTGATGTTACCTGTTAGATGTTTACAAATAGTTCGGGTTTTGTTTCCTTTTCTGCTGTTATTCTGGAAATTCAAATTAATGCGTTTGACCTGTAACTCTCTAGGATGTGCTGATAGTAGATGATTTTGGATGTGGTTGAGTTTTGAGAGTAAAATAGGCCCTGGAAAACACTGCTTTAGGCCACAAGAAACAGATAGAACTGAGACTGTAAAATATGGATTGTAGTCACAAATGTTTTAAAAGGATAAGCTTTATCCAACAATTTAACTCTCATCCCTTGTGTACACAACACTTCAGGTCTTGTGGATCCCTGACTTAATTCTGTATCCTTGTGCTCAGTCACTGTGAGCTTCCACAGATGGGTGTGTGCCTTATCTGTCTTGCTGCTGCTGCCCAAGCCACTGGTTTCCTTCACATGCTCTTTAGGAAAACACTAACAGCTCTGAGATTTAAAAAAAAAAAATATTATTTAGGGCATATGGCTACAGGACTAGCTATTTTTTGAAAAAAATAATAAAAACCAAAAGCAAAAACCCTCAAAATTATTTTAACTAATTATCAGCCTTGAGTCTTCTTGAATTTTTAATGCTTAGGGTTTTTATGTTAAATAGGCTTAACAGTTTACCTGTTAACTGTTGTGTTCAGTTTTACTCTAAGAAATTCAGATTATGCTTGTTCTGAATCTTCATGATGTGTGAATTTACTCATGGATTAAGAGAAAATTTTGCTATTGGCATGTAATAAATCACCTTGTTTATTTAATTTTCTCCTTGTTCTTTATATAGTTTAAATTGACAAGAGATAAAAAGGGGCATTGCCACAGTTGGGGCAAGTGTGTAAGCAGGAATTATTTGAATATGTGTATATGCATATTTGTTATGTGTAGACACAGCTATAGTAACATTTCATAGAAATTATCTCAGCTCGCTGGCAACCAAGACTCTTTTTCTGTTTCTTCTCCTCCTTAGCCCCCATTTTTTGTGGTGAGTCCATATATTGGAGAACAAACAGTGACTTATCCAGTCACTCTCTTATGCTCTGCTTTTTGACACTTTCAGAGACTTCTAATCGCCCAGGACAGTTCACTGCAAAGAAATAGATCACCAGTCTTGCCTACAGTGTTGATCCAGCTGATGGGATGGCCAGGGTGCCACCTGGACTTGGTGGAGCTACTTCTCTCTGGCCTGGAGATAACTAAATTGCATAGAAAATGAGAAACTTATGCACAGTTTGTTCTTGTAAACCTCCCTGGAAATGAATTGGGGGTTTCAGGGCTCTTTGGTCTTGATTCCCCCTGACAATCCATGCTGGCTTCTCGACCTCATTTCTGTGCTAGCACCGTTCTGTTATGCTTATCTCCAGGAGCCAAAACAAGGACATTCGTCCTGGAGAAGTGCTGCCCTACCTTTGCATGGCCCCCTTCTCCAGCCACATCCTGTTCTTTTTCACAGTATGTTATTGCCAACAATCCTTGGCTGCTATTACCAACAGTCCTTGGTTGGCTCCACAGCTATCTGGCTATCAGCGTTTGAGACGTGCACATGAGGCCCCTTATCTTCTAGGCTTCTACACCCCCTCAGCTCTTTCAGGAAACTTAATTTGGAGCAGTTAGGAATAATATTTCTAGCATACGAGTGGTACCAGCGGTACTCTCTACGCATTTCCTTTTATCCTTACACTTGTTTTCAGTGAAAGTGTCAGATATCAGGACTTGCTTCAGTAATTGAAAAAAATGGTGGTTTTTAATGTGCTCAGAGTTTCCTAGGTTGAATGTTGCTGTTGGCCATCTCTTTTGGTCATCTCTTTTTTGCATTTAGCCTACAAAGCTTTGCTTGATTGGGAATCCCCAAAATGGAATATACATGGGAAGAAAGTGGTTGACAGAATTATTTCTTACTAGTTCATAACTGCTTCTTTCAGATTCAGGGTCTTTGAGTTTGGAGAAAAAGGAGTTACAGCTTTGCTCAGGTTGATGTCTTTGATTCACTGTGTGAATGTAGTTGAAATGTGTGTGCAGTGAAGGGAAGGTCTTAGCAAAATCTGGATCTTGGTTAGTTGGAGAGAGGTTAACCAAGACTGTATCTCTTCTAGTCTCATTCTAACAGTAATGAGAATTTGGGCAACAAGATCTGTGTGTCACCTTGATAGTAGAGAGTACAGGTATAAAGGAGAATGCTGATGCTAGGGATGCATTCAGTTCTATTCCCCACTGTCTATACCTTAATTTGGAAAACTGGATTGTACAAGAATAAATTATATTTTTAAATAATGAAGAAGCTGTGCTACTCTGAACTGTAATTTTGCCTGAGCCAACCAAGTCTTTTCTACATTTGGAAAAATCAGACCTGCAATTCAGCATGCACACAGCCCTGAGTGAAGAGGGAGCTACATTACTAAGAGCAGCACAACTCACAGTGAAATGCTTTGGCCTTTGTGTGCCCCATTTGGCTGCTGTAGACAATGCCTGAAGAGTCATATAATTACAACCTGTACAGTTCTGCAGTGATGAGAGCAGTAATGCCTGAGAAGGTTCACAAGCAATTGCTCATAGTGGGATTTTTGAGTAGTTTAAAAAGCTAAACCTGTGGAAATCTGAATCTTGCTTGAGCTACTTCATACATATATTTAACCTAGAGTTACACTTACAGTACTGAATTAGTCCTGAATCACTGTATTTTCAGACAGTTAATACTGCTGCTGCTTACAGCTTACTTAGTGACTGTGTCACTGAAGATGAATATGCTGTTTAGGATCCAAGCACTGGCTCTTAGAGATCAGGCCAGGTTGCTCAGGGCTTTGTGCACTTGGTCCTGAAAAGCCTCCAAGGAAGGAGACTGAACAAGCTTTCTGGACAGCCTGTGCCACTGCCTTCCTGAGGAAAAACTTTCTCCTTATATCTAGTTGGAAGCTTTCTTTAAGGTTATGGTGTACTTAAGGGAAGCTTTCTTTAAGGTTATGGTGTATGTAAGAGCAGTGGAAGCTAAAAAAATAAATATTAATTTAGATATGTAAAGTTTGGGATGAGTAGTGGGTATTTTCTTGCTTAAGGCATTGATTGAATCAGTATTTTCCCTCCTTGATCTAAGAGTGGCAGCATTTCACCCCCTGCGCTGCTTTAAGAAATCCAGTTACTCAGTTGCAGGGTTAATAGTTATCTAGATAGAGAGCTTTATCTTGAAAAGCCTCCAGGGAGTGGATGGATCAGGCCTGCTAATTAAACAGTCTAGAGGCTGCAGAAACCTGAAAGTGGAACAGGTGACAAAAATTGCAAAGAACACTTTGGCTTCTCTCACCAGCTGGGCCAGCAGGTGTTGACAGGCACATAAAGGTAGGGTTGGGAAAACTGTCAGCTTTTCCTTTTCTCACCTTTGGCAGAAAGGGAATAAGTAGAACAACTTATCTTTTATGTTTAAATGTCATTTCAGATGAAAAATTGCATCAGAATCTGTTCCTAAATATGTCTTGCAAAGAAAAAAACAGAGCAAGCACCTATCTTCAATTTAAGTTAGAAGTTTTTCTTTAAAACTAGAATAAACCCCCTTGGTTTCTTTTTCTTACAAAATCAGTTATATTGCACAACTTAATATTAGATTTAATAGGCTGTGACATGTAAAAAAAACCCAATAGATTTTATACTTAAGAAAATTGCTCATACTCAACAAGTCCTATTTTCTTGTTGGAAAAAAGGGCTCTGCTTGTATGTTAACAATCTGACCAGGAAAGAGTGGAGACTATTTTGCTCTAGAAGTATTTACTAAAATGGAACCTTTTCATTTTATGGACAGGAAATTAAGGATTCTCTGGTTTGCAGTGATACCTGCCTGTGGATACCTTGTCTCTCAAATGTTCTTATTACATCTTTACTTAAAATAAGTTTCTTCTGTTTGCTCTTTCCCACCTTTGCGCTTTCACTTGTTTTTACTTGTTTTACTTTTCTTGTTCAGAACTACTTATGAGCACAGGGATTGCAGGACTGTGCAAATTATTTCCACGTCTTCTAGTACGCACTTTGGCATATTTGGCATTGCCAAGCACATTCCAAGAAGCAATAGCACAAAAAAATTTCTTGTGGGTAATTTTGTGGTCTTTGGGGTTGATTTTAAAAACAACAACAGCTAAAAACAAAACAAAACAAAAAACCCCACAGCAAAAACCACCAAAAAAACCAGTGTGGAAGTAGAGGGAATATAAAAAAAATCCAAATCCATCAAGCCTATCTGGTGATATATATATTTATTTTACTATGACTTGAAAAGTTGGAACTACTGACACTGGTAGTTCATCTTGTTGTGGTCAATGGCCTGCTGTCAGGACCATCCATCAATTGCTTTAGTTCTTCAGGCTGAAGTGGCTGATAAATCATTCTTCCATTCTGCCCTGATCATTGCTGCTGTAGCTGCTCCATCTCGTGGGAATCCTTGCTGTTGTGTTTGGCACAGCAGCTGATTTCTGCTCCTTGTCCTCCTTACCCCTGGGCATCATGGATGTTGGGATGAGACATTCTGGAGGGCCTCTCCTACTTGCACTGTCTGGTCTCCAGCTCTGTTTCTTGCTTCTGTCCTGAACTGTGTTGCAAGTTTGGTAGCCTGTGTGTGTGTCTTAGTGCACAGAGCAGTATTGCAGTGATTCCCATTAATCACTCAGTCCCTGCACACCTGAGAGAGCCTCAGCCAGGGTGAATTCTGTGTTACTTTCAATCTGTGACTAGTAAATTAAGAGTGGTTGGAGACACCACTTCTAAGTTATCTTCTTTTTTAAAATTTATTTATTTTATTAGAGAGAGACTTGTTTTCCTGAATGAAGTTCATTAATTGTGGATAAAGCAGCAACACATTTCAGATTGTTTTTGTGTTGCACTAAGTACTGCATTTTAAGATCTGTAAAAGCAGAGTAAGTCAGATGACCATTTGTACCTGTGTTTGTAAGTCTGAGATTGACAGATTACTTGTATTTGACTCAAGTTTTCGAAGATCTATCTTTTTAATTCTAAAGCAAATTTATTTTCTCTTTTTAAACAGATGAATCATGTAAAAGACAGATTTGGTGACAGTGTGCCAGAAGAAGTGCTGCTGCTATGTCTGGGCATTACTTCAGGAGTTGGCAGATTGATCTTTGGCAGAGTTGCAGATTATATTCCTGGTGCAAAAAAAATTTATTTACAGGTATGTCTTTATTGTTCCTGTATTCCTTCAGAACTGTGTATTCTGAAGTATTTGGTTTTGGGTATTGCTAATAAGCAAGCAGAATTAACTGATTGGAGATTCAAATTTGAGAAGTTTCAAAACTCTAAGAAACTTAGCGTATGGGTTTTGATACTGGGAGCCTTTGGTGCCAAGTCTGTAAATCTCTGATTTTTGTTTTTAGGGCTAAGAAAATGTCTGCTTCCTGCTGGCTGTTTTCAGCTGGGAATGAAAGAAATTACTGGTTGTTAGCATATGACTGAGAACCTTTGGGGATTCTCTAGATTCTGCTTTCTCTGTTTTATCCTGTGATTTCATAATGGTTTTCCCCAGATAGGGGAAGAAATTAAGCCATGTTTCTCTATAAAGGATTTTGGATCTCTTGATTTTTGACAGGCACTAATTTGGTGTCAATTATGTTCTGTTCATAGTGCACAGGGGTATGGCCATGGGAATACAAGAAGTGCTTAGTTAAGGAGATTTTGCAGAAAGGGTCCCAGCTTCCAAAAGTTCTGAAGGTTGGGGATGAAGGACGATATACACTTCTTTCCCTCTATGCTTATAAACGATTTTTAAAATGAGAAACTAGCAGTGTTAATGTGGGATTTTGGAAAAGCTGTAGTTCGCTTTCATGTTGGCAACGATGAGGTGTTCGCCACTTGTTCTCTTAAAATGAATAGCAAGGGAGGCATCTAGTGGGGATTGTCAGCACTGCATTATGGAAATCAAAAATGCCTAGGAAAGAATTACCTTTCTGCTGGAGTATTTGTTGTCATGGATAAATTTAGATTCCTTGGTGTTTTATTGCAGTTAGGTGGAACATTGGTTTCCAATGCTGACACATGGATGGTTCACATGCAAAATTGCTACCTCTTTTGTTTTCTTTTTAATTCTGCTAAAATTTGCTGAAAGACAGTTTGTCCTTTAATCTAAAACAAATAAGTAATCTAAGATTATATTAGAAAATCTTTGTAAGTATGCATGACTACAGCAGTACATCAGGATACTTTTTTTTTAATGGAAAAATTTACTGTTTTCACTTCTGTTGAATATAAGCACCCTGAAATAACCACTCAATACTGATATTTTTACTCAACTTACAATGAGGAGTCTAATTACAGTGTTTCAGCTATCTTAAACTTTTGATATTTCTGTGACTTTCATTTGTGGAAAGAGCAGGGAGCAGTTTCTCAAAAAATGTTAGTGCATGAGAAATGACCTTACACAATCTCTGTAGGATAGTGGATTACAATTGCATTTTCAAGCGTGTGAAACAGGTAGTGGAATTTCTTTGCCTGTCATGAGTTATATGTTTGTTTTATCTTAGTATGTAGCTTCTGATGGTGGTAATCTATGGAGATTATTTTAAAGTAAATACAGGCAGGCAATTTAAATCACTGCAAATGCAAAAAGGTTGATCTGGTCCCTTATGGTTTGCAAATTTGATGCAACGCGTTTTTATATTTTTTTTCCTTGTTCATATTTAGGTGGCCTCATTCTTTTTTATTGGGCTGATGTCTATGATGATTCCACTGTGCAATGTCTTTGGGGCTCTCGTTGCTGTCTGTCTCTTCATGGGCCTGTTTGACGGGTGCTTCATTTGCATTATGGCTCCTATTGCCTTCGAGCTTGTTGGGGCTCAGGATGTCTCCCAGGCCATCGGATTTCTGCTGGGACTCATGTCAGTGCCTATGACAGTAGGTCCACCCATTGCAGGTGAGTGTAGGCAGGATTTGTAGCTGTAAATGTTTTTATGTTTGCATGACTTTTTGGCCATTTCCCATTCCTGCGTCATGTGCAGAGCACTGACATTGGAAGTTTTCTTTGTATGTGCTTGAGAAGATACGGGAAATTTAACTGCTGCTCATGGGTTGTTAATTTACTGCACTCTTCGGAGTTTGCTCAGTCTTTTTCATTGTTATGCAGGTGTAAAACATTCCTCAAAAGAAAGATAGATAGGCTTCCAGTTGGATTTAGGACATGACATTTTCCATTCTGTACAAGTGGTTGCTTGTGTTACAGAGGGCCTTCAAATTAAAATCTGAAAATTAACTGGATTACAAAATTTGCTCATGTTAAAACCATTGTGAGGATAAAGGCTCCAGTCACTTTAATTGCTCCTCATCAGTAGGAATGCTGGCTTTATTCATTCTTTGGTGAAAGACTGACTAAGTACAGGTTTTGAAGATGAAAACTTGGAAGTTCTTGGGAGGTAGAAATAGCTACAGCTGTATTGCTCACTACTGATGATTTTCACTGGTAATTTGCCCTGAGGTTTAGTGAGCGCTACTGAAAGGTACTTCATAATACATAATTGAACTATGCAGCATTATAAAGGACAAAATTTTAACACTAGAACAGCACAGACTTGGTACTTCCTCATCTGCTTCCTACTGTCACAGCTATTAATACTTAAATAGAATTTGACTAATGGGAGGAATTTGGAGAGAGCAATTAGAGGGAATTATTAGAAAACACACTTTTTATTAAGAGGCTGCGAGGAATGCAATATATGGAGCGTATCTAGAATTAGAGGAATGGGCATATTGAGCAAAGGATAACTTACCAAGAGAGGGAGGATTTCTCTAAGTCATATGAGTGCTGGGCAAGCTCAAATGAGCAACTTTCAAATAGGAAAGATGGTGCATGTTTTTAATGTATGGTAATTAAGCCATATTTGATTGGTCGAGGGGTGACATACTGAACCCTTCATTACTGTTCCAAGTCATCTCTGGAATACCTGTCTACCTCCATGTACACCTCTGCTTGGCCATCAGGTTTTCAGGCTCTAGTGATTATAATCTGTGCCAGCTCTTGGGTTTCTGAATCCAAAGGCACAACCTGTATTTTGTAGATTCCTGAGGCTCCTTTATTCATGAGTGGTAACTTTCTGTCTCTCCAGGTTTGCTGCGGGATAAGCTTGGCACCTATGATGTGGCATTTTACCTGGCTGGAGTCCCTCCCCTCATTGGAGGAGCTATTTTGTGTTTCATCCCCTGGGTCCATGAACGGCAGAAGTTGAAAGAGAGAGCAAAACCTGTTGATGGAGAAACTACTGAGAAAATGCTGGAAAACGAATGCACTTGGGTGTTAGACTCAAGAGAAAAGCCAGTCAAAGAACTGGATTCTGGCTGTTGATGCCTTTTTTTCCCCCTGTACCATCCTGACCTCCTGTTGAAGCTAGATTTCTACTTTTTGGCTGAAGATATTATACGATACTGAAGAAGTCTTGAACTATTCCTCAAATTGCAAAACTGCTACAAGAACCTTTTATACCATTGAACTTTTTTGACAAGTCTTTGAATTTGTTTTCAAGCCACATTTTCAAGGTATTTGAAGTTTTGTAGCTTTAGTGTGTATGTGAATAGTGATTCTGTGTGTGAAGAGAATATTTTTCTAATCCATCAGAACTGATTTCTGGAAATGCAAAAGCTGTTTTTCCTTCACTGACCTGGGATTCTTCAATGATGTCTGTGATCCATCCACTGCAGGCACACCCCTGGGTGTTTATACTGGATAATGTAGTAGCTCTTATGACTGATCTGTTTTTTGAAGTTTCTCATGCTGTTTACAGTCTTTTATAATTCTCTATCATGAACACAAATATGTATCTTTTTGCTGAAATGATTTTTTCATTAGGAAGCTAAATTATTAAACAACCGTTGAAACACTCACTTATGTTTGCATTCACATTTCACAGCAGCCCAAACAAAGAACACTAAAGGTGGCATTTTTGATGGGCTCAGGTTTTGAATATGTGCAAATCAACCTCCAAGTGCAAACATGTTCAGAAGTAAAGCTGCTGAATAATAGATTTTATTGTTATTATTATTATTATTATTTGGTGAAGGCAATACCCTTAAGGTGTATGTGTATAAATCTTTTTTCAACCGAATCTCAGAGTAGTGGATAGTTTTGAAACTGTACTGACTAATTCTTTGGAGCAGTATTGTGAATTAGACTACATTTCAAGTTATTCTGTTGTACTTGTTAGGATTTCTTTTTTTGTTGTTGTTCACAAAACCAAGACAGCTTTAAAGGATACATTCTAAGTGCAATACCAAGTTGGTTTTAATGTGGAAATATACAAGAGCTATTAAAACATTCAGCAATTAAAGATTTTTGCACTAAGTGAACATGCAGGTTTATTACAGGTCTGTAGCTGTGCTCAATTGCTGTAGATTATATGGCTCCATACTTTATTCAAATATAAAGAAATGTCTTTGCATGTCCTATTTCTTGCTTAACATCCTAAACAAATGGCCCCATTGCTTATGTATTCTTAGATATTATGCACTGTTTGTCAAGCAAGTAACCTATTTTTCTGAAAAATATTTAAAAGCATAATACTTTGAGATGAAAACACTGCTTTTCAGTTTATCATAAAACACTTCTAAGCACATTGCTTATCGGTGGTTATGGTTCAGCAATCACTGGAATACCTAATCATTCTTTATTTCAGGTCCATTTAATACTAATAATTTTTGTTGCCTCATTTAAAACTGTCACAGCAAAGAGTAAACTAAATGAGATCTGCACAAAATGTGTATTCAAGTGCTTCTTTTAAATTAGTAACTGTTCTTGTTCTTTACATAAACTATGGAGGCATACTGGTTTTTTTAATGATAACTTTTATTGCCTTTTCTATTTTCATTCTTCTTTTTCCAGTGTTGTAGTAAATTGCTCAGAAGACCCATATAAAACAGCAATACTATTGCATTTAATGTTTACATACAGCAGCTGACAAAAGTTCTTAACATAATCAGGCAAAGCATCCTAACTATTGTAGACCAAAGCTCAGGCTTTTTTCATATTGCAGAATTTCAATCCCTACTTTGCATGAGTGAAGTCTAGAAGAATTGAATATTAAGATGTTAGAGAGACACATGTGGAGGGACTTGGAGGTAGGGGGCAAAAAAGCCAATCTGGAAAACCGAGGTCCCTTCAGGTTCACTGGGACTTGTGCTTTGGTACATTGTAAGTACTTCTAAAAATGTAATTAAAATATGCACAGTAGTGTTAATTAAAATTACTACCTTCATTACAAAAGTGATGCTGACAGCCAATGCTGCTCTTGTCTGGAGTGTTTCTGTAGAATTTGATATTCAGTATTATTTTCCATTTGGGCAATGCAGAAGTTGTTGTTGGCTAAATGTGGTAAAAGACTCTTGTTTCCTGTTGTTCTGTTATGAAAACTTAGTGTTCATCATAGATCTTGCATTTCATGTGTTCTTAGCCCTGAGTTTTATACCAAAAACAAAGCTGCTGCTTTTTTTTTTTTTTTTATCACTGGTGCAATTTAAAATGGTTGTGACCAGGTATCTTGGTGTAACTATGGCATCTTCCCAACTTGCTGCTCTGTATCTCTAAATTATCTGCGAGAGTATAGAAAATAATTGTTGTAAAGATTTATAAATTACATGGAAATTGTATAACAATAGTATAGATTAATTATTGCCGTGCAGTTTAAAAAAAATAAAAATCCAAACTCTCATATTTGCATAAAATTCATAAAAATCCCCAAACCAACAAACTAAAAAAACCGCAAAACCCATGACCTCCGTGGGGAGAGTACAATGCCTAATTGTTTAGGAGTGATTCCTGTGGTAAAACCAGATCGTGAATGGGATGTTGGATGAGAGGGAAGCAGAGTGAGGGGAAGGGAGCTCTGCTGCTGTGATGGTGTTGGAATAACAAACCCATTTCTGATGCAGTGCTTGTTTTGCAACAATGGAAAGGCTTTTCAGAGAAGATGAAGTTAAATTAGTGCATAAGAACTCTATTAGCATATTTTCTTTTAGCTTGTATCTTTGGGGGAAATGTCCAGCCGCAGATGCTCTTTTCTGGACAAAAGCATAAGGTGTTTGTGTCCTAAAGCTAAGTAAGACGAAAAACAAGTTCAGGTTGTTTGTGCTGAGGCTGACCATCCACTGAGAAACATACTGAGAGAGATACTAGATTCTGTACGCCCTGAGATTTTAAAAATGTGGTTTAGATGACTCTATTTAAGAAACCCAAATAGAGCCCCAAACAAACTAAAACACAAAAAACCCTACACAAATAGCAACTATTTAGTAAATTTATTTTTAAAAAATTGAATATTGTAGAAGTGGAGAAAAGGACTGAATATTCAATTTTATTTTAACTAAATAAATGTAAATAAGGTTTTGTAACAATTTATTTTTAGATGTGAAAACCTGTTAATGGGAAACCTGCCAAAATCCTATTTTGATGACCGAAATCATGCCAGACTTAATCTTGTTGGAGGTAGATTCTAAAATTAAAATAGTAGCTTAATTCAAAAAGACCCTTAAATCATTTTGATGTATCCCTCTCTTGAGAATAATTCATAGAGCACTTTCCAATAGATATTATTCTTGTATCCTATAAACAGAGTAATCAGCTTTTCATTGAGTGTTCTCAGGGTAAATCTTCAGAAGAAAATAAGTAGAAAGAGGTTCACTTAAAATGGCAGTGTGAAAATCCCAGTCCTAACTGATGCCATCATTTAATACACCAGATCTTGAACCCAATACTGATTTTGAGCAAGGTTTGATTGGTTTCATACCTTTCCAGTAGGTATGAGATCCTTTAGATCTTAAGACAACTATTCAGCAAAGAGTCTGAAATAATGGAAACCCTTTGGGTTCTTATTTACATCTCAGCTATGCAACAGTATCCAATGTATAACTAATAAACTGTTGTTGATTTGTCCTGGCTGCTTTTGAAGACCTGTACAAGTCTCAAGCCCAGACTTCAAATTGTAACGTAGTTAGAATTCCTTGCATACAAGTCTTTGTCTGTTCAGCATTAGCATTTAAATTATTTTTCTAATTTTATTTCCAGCGGCCATTTATTGTCCCTGAAAATTGCCCCTACGAGTCAAAGATGCTGTAGCTGTTCTGTGGCCTTTCTTCAGGGTGTATTTGGCATCAGATGAGCTAGACAACTGACACTGTTCTCCTTTGGCCCTTTGTGCACAATGTCTGGGTATATACACCCCCCACTCCCTGCAGAGACACTGGATTGTCAAACTGATGCCCACCACATTGGATACGGGTGGTAGTTCCCAGCCTTCCCTGGATGGAACCTTTGAGCAGCCGCAGCCTGGCAGAGCAGGCAGGTTTTGGAGCAGTGGGAGGTGTGAGGTTGGATCACCCCTGCGGGAGGCAGCTCTCACAGGTACCAGATGGGTGCTTTGATCTCAGGCTCCTGGTGTAAAAAAGGGACGCTGCCGTTGCAAAGCACAAGCGCCCCGCTCAGTTCCTTGCCTCAGGTAGTCCATGCCAAAGGGACGGGAGGTGCTTCCTTGCAGCCCCAAAGGGAGTGTGCCCGAGTGGGAATCAGTGCTACAATCCTCCAGGTCATCCCTACGGGTCGGTGTATGCAGCCGGGCTCTCCCTGTGCTGGCACGGGGCAATTCCCTGCCTCGCTGCTTTGCAGAGGGGCTCAGCTGTGCCCTCTGAGCAGGGAGCAGAGGCCATGCCTGCTCTGGCACCTGGATTCCCCTTTGGAGAGCTGCAAGTGGTACAGAAGGCAGAAAGGACCCTCTGCTATTAAGCGTGTGTGTGTATGTATCTCTAAATACAATGTATTTTGACCAGGGCATGCACAGACATTCTGCATCTCACTAGGGGAGGTGTAGCATTGGCATGTGAGAGATGGCTGAGGAAAAAGGGGGTCCCTTTCTTTGTGTGTCTCCCTGTTGACAAGCACAGCACCATTAGAGTTCCAGCCAGCTGGTGAGTTTCTAGTCGTGTAAACTTTGGTGTATGTGCAGTATGCCTTCTAGTCTATATATATATAGTGTCAACAGTTGTAATGTTTTGGAAGTGCATATGCTAAGATTAGAGTGATTTTATACTGAAATGTTTGCTAATATTGACAACACTGACATGTTTAAGTATCTTTACAGACATCATATTTTTATGTTGTTTTTTATATTAAAGGATACACGTTTTGCTAGCCTTAACTCCAGTTTTTCAAGGTCTGCTTTGTTAGAAGGGTAAGAAATGAATGTTAAATGTTTTTCATGGTGCTAAAGTAACTGTGATTAGTCTCAAATTATTCAGAATAAAGATGGTAGTTCTTAAGTGCTCCATTTGTTACTGCATGCATCATTTTTAGTCTTATTCTTGTGTAAAACTTGTCATTTTGAGAAGGAATTTTATGTTGTATTCTGATGATTATTGAACCTAGTGTGCAGACTTTTGTATAAAAATCTTTAGAGCTTTTATTGCCGCTGTGGTCTGACTGAAATGTCCCCATTACATTTGCTTCTAAATTAATATATGGTGCAACCCATTTCATTATGATTGCACTGACAATCCATTTTAAGGCCAATGATATGTAAACCTAAGCTACTGAGGTGCTTGTTTCTGAAAAATTTATCTTCTCTATTTTCCCTTCTGGGGCTTAATATCAAACTTGCAGAAACAGCTGCATTAACAAAAGGCAGAAGGAAAATTGAGGGAGGGAGGGAAACTGTGGTAAAATAAGTTTTGAGTGGTGGTTTAAAAGAATTCTGATTTTGCTTCATGAACTGCCAGTGTAATTCAGTGGGACCTTTAATCGTTTACTGGCCTGCTACCAATTTCCATTTGACTTGCCTTGGTGGTATGAAGCATGATGTGTTTCCTCATGGACAGCTTCAGTAAGTCATAGGAATTCATTCACCTTTCCTTTGTAGTAGGGCCAAATATTTAATTTCTCTAATAAATATATCTGATGATATGGGTGAAATATTCCCTTTTCACTTGAGGTTATTCTCTGGGCTGCTTGTAGTTCAAATTAAAATTTGAAAAAGATGTCCAAAACCTTTTTAAGTGCCTGGGTGCTGTTGCCATTTGTACACTCTCAATGTACAAAGCTTCTTTGTAAGTGTGTAAAACAACAGTGAGGAAAAGCCTGGGGAAGACATTTCAAATACTGCTGTACCTTTTTCAGGAAGCTGCTTTTATGACAAGGTAAAGTACTACCATCTAGAAATATGGTTTGACTTGTGTGTGACTACTAATATTTTATAGTTGAAATTATTTTATCTGGAATTGTCTTTACCAGTGGACATATGAACAGAAGCTCAGCAGTGTTCTACAGATATCTCATGGTTCAGACTCTGCACTCTTGCAAAGGTAGGAATGCAGGATCGATCAGGTTTAAATGTTATCTGGCAGTGTTACATGTAGTAAGCAGGTACACTTTTTTTAATGCCTCAATGTGCCCAGGCTATCCTGAACAGGAAGGTACTTGCAACATGCTTGCCAGTGCCAGGAGAAACGGGAATGAGTTGCTCACTGTCCATGCATTGTTATATCCCAGTATGTACTTGTTTGGAACAACTCGCAAAACAAAGCAGTCCAGGTTGGAATTATCTTTTGAGTTGTTTGTGACGCTTAAACTTACCAAGTGTGGTGAAACTCAGAGCCTTTCTGGCAGGAAGCAGCACCCCAGTGCCAGACAGAGCACAAACTGAGGCGTGTTGCACAGTCTGTGAGCTGCTCCACGTGAGTGGTAGGATTTTATGTAGTTTTAATACTTAAAACTTTTAATACCAGGCGTGTTTTAATACTTGTCCTTGGCAGACCCAGCAGCGCTCTCTTGAGCAGCTTTATCAGCGTGACATAACACAGTCGTTGTAGAAGACAAAGACCTTTTATGACCGGTTGTCTGAAAGGTCGAGTGCAGTTTGAGTGATAACACAGATTAAAAATAAATAAAATAATAAATGCTGGTTTATAAGGGCACTTCCCCGGGCACTGTGGCACAAGCCGGCAGCGACGTGGAGTGCCAGCGGCCCCGGGAATGTCGCTCCCCAGCGCCGAGCCCCGTTCCCAGGAGGAGCCCCCCGCCGAGGAGGGGGAGGCGGTGTCTCCCCCCGCGGCCGAGCCCGGCGCTTCTCCCGCTCCTCTTCCCGCTCCTCCTCCCGCTCCTCCCGGCGCCGTGCGCGGGGCGGGGCCGGCGGGGCCGCGCTCCCCGGGCCCGGAGCGGCGCTCGGAGCCGGCGGCGGGAGCCATGGCCGAGGCGGAGCGGGAGCTGCGCGTCCGCTTCATCGAGCCGGGGGAGGCCGAGGCGGGGGCGGCCGGCGGCGGATGGCGCTGCGGACGAGGCGCGGACGGGGCCGCGCTGCGCTGGTGCATCACCGGAGCGCTCTGCGCCTCCTTCCTGGGGCTGGTGAGTGAGCGAGCGAGGGCGGCCGGGAGCGGCGCGGACCCTTCCCCGGAACGGGCCTGGTGACCCCGCACTCTGCCCTGCAGGGGATGAGCATCGCGGTGCTGGGTCCCACCTTCCCCAACCTGGCCACCAATGTCCGCAAGAACGTCAGCGACATCTACTACATCTTCGTGGGCCGGTCCCTGGGCTACCTGGGCGGGTCGGTGCTCGGCGGGGTGCTCTTCGACTGCATGAACGCCAGTCTGCTGCTCGGTGAGTGCTGCCCTGCCGGACGGCGACATCGCCCCGTCGGACACTGTCCGGGCAGCTTGGGCTTCTCCCCAGCGAGCGCAGCCCCAGAGGGAGATGTGTCGCATTTATGGAGCGGTGCCGAGCCCCGGGAACGGGAGGGTCCGTGGGATGTGCTGCTGTTCCCCCGCGCTGGTGGGGAGTTGTGGTGCCGCTCGCTGTGGCTGTGATCCGCCCCGTCGGACTCTTGACACCGCCTGTGCCCGGCCACTGCTGCTCTGCAGCATCGCTGCCAAGAGCCTGGGCCCGCCGGGCACATCAGCAGCGGCAGCTGCGATTGAACTGACAGTATATGCGTGGATTGGCCAAACGCTGCCTTTGGCTTGCACTGAGAAGTACAACTGGACTTTTTTTTAGTTTGTATCAAGTAATGTGCGCTGTGTAGGTGCTCTTAGAACGTACAGGCTTCTGTAGTGACACTCTACAACACGTGGAACAGGAAGCTGTGGTTGGGCTGCCGTGTGTGCAGCAGAAACCTCCAGCAGTCACGCTGAGGCGCATTTCTACAGGGGAGCTTCCTTAGAACCCTTTGTTTACTTGACACTCACCAGTCACAATCATCTTCGTGTACTGGACAAAAGTCTGTGAATTTTGACTAGAGGGCCTTAGCCAAATTTTACATTATTACATTAATTATTGTCTGTAATGGTGGAAACATTTAAACTGTAGGAACCACAGTTGATGACTAATAGTTTTCTGGACTTGTGGAAACCTGCTCCTGTAGGAGCACAGCACTGGCCTTACACCGGCAGAGCAAGGCTGCTCAGCCATCAGGGTGGCCAGGAGCCACACTCAGCAGCATCCAGAAAGGAGGGGCTCCTTTTAGAGTTTTGTTAGTGTGTCATTCCCGCATAGATTCTCAGAACACACCTAGAGTAGTGGAAGCCGTGTCTTTTTTATTTTCAAGTGCCTTTGTGCTCTGAGTTAGGGATCAAAACATATACCAGGGCTTGCTCTTCTTCTTCTCCTTAGTTTAGGGAACTGTGTCTCCCTTAAGGACCCTGCTGTAATCACATGGTCAATTCAGAGAAGATCCCTTTTTCCATTGCTCCTGTTTGCAGCTGTGGAGTGGGTTTCCTTTTATCTCCTCTTTGTGCACCTGACAAAGTCAGACTTTTTCTTCTGTAATGGAATCAGTGCACACACTTGTGGAAGTGCACGTTAACTTGAAATAGTTTAATATTTCCTTCTTTTCCTGAGGATAGCTGTCTGTCAATAATGCTTGGGAATGATGGATCTCCTAATCCTTTCCAGTTTGGTAGTGCTTATGGCAAGACCACAATTTGAACTACTGAACCTGTTCTCATTTTTATCATCTGAGGACTGCCTGTAAGAGATTTTGGCTTGTGTAGTTTTATCCCCCCCCATCTCTCAACTGCTGGAACTCTGCTACTGTATAGATAAAAAATTCCATCTGTGTCTGTGAAGGAAACTTTTAAGTGCTAATCCTCAGGCGTGGAGCTGAAGTGGAAAACTGAGCCCTTGCTGAGAAGTTACTTTTCAGGTCTGAGTGGGGCACCTGAGAAGCTGTACTTAATACATTCCATCTCTAGATGCAGCTCAGTATGCACACCTTCAAAAATGTTTTGAGGCATGTATTCCAAGTATCTTGCTAGGACTTTAGGGTTCTGGACATTGTTGCTGGTTTTGTTTGGAATTAACCTAAATTCTTAATTACATCAGCTCCCACTGATCTTTTAATTATCTGCTGCATCTATGATCAGACACTGATTTGAAAAATAATAGAGATGGCTGAACTGCTACAAGCTCTCTAAGAGCCTAATACTGTCTATTCAAGATATTAATTGCAGGTTATTTTATTGTGGAGGTAATTATAAGCATAGAATTGAACTGCTGAACTTCCTACTAAATGGTAATAAGAGCAATTTCCATCTGCTATAAAATATTTTTTGAAATGGCATGTTGTAAGTATAGCCAGTAATGGCAAAAGTAATACAGTTAATGAATCGCTGCTAAATTTATTATGAGAAATTTTGTAGTTCTGTCTAGAACTCCAGAAATCCCTTGGAATACAACCCTCAGGTGAGAACAGAATAAAAGTCAGCATCTTTATATGGAGGTCACTTGGTGGACAAGGTACAATTACTTTATAGGATTTCAAGATCTTAGTAATTTGGGTTTTTTGAAAAATGGAGCCAAACTAAACGTTGTGCAGTTCTCAGAGGACTGGCTTGACACTGTCCAAACCCATGTTTTACTGGTTTCCTGGTTCTGAAGTCACATTTCTAAATCAGAAGTTTGCAGAAGACTTCTTAGCGTCCTAGCAGGAGCTGCTGCTCCCTTTGCTTTAGCCAAACAGGTTTGTCATGCAGGCTTTATATCCTAATGAAATTCCTATTTTTTCCAAATGAAAAATGATCTGTTGAACTTTCTAGCTGCTGCTAGATGTACTTTGGATCACTTATTAGGATTAACTTTAAGTTTATTAATAATTAATTTATTTGTATTTCTTGGTCTTCTGTGTTACTTAAATGGAAACTGTAGTAGGTGAGTTTCTTGTTTTGTTTTTTAACCTTTCCAGCCTTATCCATGCTTGCAACAACGGCTGGTCTTTATGGGATACCCTGGTGTAAGGAATCCCTGCTGTTGACAATCTTGATGTCAGTTATTGGAGGTTCCATGGGAATTCTGGACACAGGTAAGGGACCCTGTGGTCTGACAGTTCCTTCACCAAAATAATTGGAAACTTCAGGCATACCAAAATAGTTGCTGGCTTTTCTTGTGACACGTCTTGAATTAAGAGAGGGGAGCTGTTTTACCTGGCTGTGATTCTTGGATTAATCTGGTCCTGAGGCTTCCAGTGTTTGTGTGTGTGTGTGTGTGTATGATAGGCCTTCCTTTAAGGGTTTGGGGAGTGGGGTATCTCTTGCTTCATGGAGAAGATCAGTTTGCATTTCAGTGGGCCATTACAGGCATACAGGAAGTTCCCTGTGCTCTTTAAGCAGTGTTTTCTTTAAGTTACTTACCTACAAGAAGCTGGTCAGGAGATGGTTTGTTAGCATTAGCTGGGCCTAAGTTAGTCCTGAGCAAAGTCCTGTGTTTGAGATCCTTACAGCTGCTGTTGGAAGAGTTGCCCACCTACAGCTGGCTCAGCAGCAGCTGGGGATTCATAGCACCATGGTGCCCATCTCCCTGAATTAAGGGATATTTTCCACCTTTGGCCAGCCATGCTTAGGTGGCTGGCAATACGAATTTGTTCTGCCCCCCCCAGATTCTAAGTCTGTGGCATGTGCATACTGCAAATGGCCTGGGCAAANGAAAATGCGCGGGAAAAAAAAAAAAAAAAAAAACCAACCCAGCACTTTTGCTGAGAAGCTGTTCAAACCCAGTTTCTCAGCAGAGGCTTCATATTGGAGGAAGATAATCTCAGGGGTCTTTCCCAACCTAAATGATTCCACGATCCCGAGATGTGTCAGTGAAGTTGCAGAGCAAGTATCTGTAGGTGTGGTGAGAAAGGTCACTTATACTGGAGCTATGAAAAATGAACTCCCACAAAAACGAGTCCCCCGGGCACAGCTTAGAAAAGGGTGGGTTAGGGATGGCTGGCTTTAGCAGGCAGTTTGCATCAGGAGGCAGGGCCACAGCAAGCAAAGATTTGGGCACACTTAGAGATGCCTGGGAAAGGCTGGCATACTTGCACACGGAGATTAGGAAGTGCCCAAAAGTGCATCAGTTAGCAGAGTGTTCTGGCATTGCTGTAACACGTGGTGGTGAAGCAACACCAGGCAGCCACTCCTGGCACCTCTCCAGCGATGTCCCAGCAGCGTGTGCTGACTCTGCTGCCCTGCTGCAGGAGCCTGGCTATGCTTACTAAGCAACAAGGAGCTACTGGAGCTGGTTGATCACCTTCAGGGCAGGGTTATTTCTGAGAAAGAGCTGACTCATGTGTTAGCTCAGCCATCCAGACAGCTCTGGAAGCATCCCAGCCAGGGCCTGGCTGTGGTGGCTTGGCTGGTTGGCAACACAGAGCAATGTTGGCTGCACATATAAACTGCCTGCCTTAATTCTGTGGGGTTTGAGGGAGCCCTGCTAAGATGTAAAGGAGCATGGCACAGGATCCAATAGTGAAGAGATGGTTTTGCATGGCACAGGTTGTGCTAAATAAACTGAGTGCAGAGCTGTATTTGCTGCCTCTGGTAAGATGGTTATACATGGCACTTGGTTTAAAAATTCTTTGTATGGGAAAGTCTTGTCAGCCAATGGTAAAAATACGTTCAGTGAGTGTACTGCTTGGATCAGACCTCAGAGGCAGGGAGACTTCCCAGCCTGAGCAGGAGTAGCAGAAGAAACCCACAGCAAGGCAGTAAAGCAAAGCTGAATTTATTTGAAAGAGTGCTGAGTGACAGGCGCTGCTGTACTGCAGCACAGGAATTTGATTATTGTTTTTTATTCGTGCATTCTTCTGAGGGACTACTTCAAAACACCTCTCTGAGATCTTATTTCCTACTGTTATTGTTGATCTAACGGTGTTGTAGTTGGTGTTTGCAGCAGTATTCATGTAAACCCTTCTGCTTCTGGAAAGTCATTTGAACACAGCTGGAGTGGTCCCAGCCCATCAGAAGCAAGTGATTTGTTATTTTTCCTGGGATGTTGTTTAATGAGGCTTCTGATTCTTAGCATTGGGCATTGTTGCTTTCGATACTTCAAAGAAACGAGAAGCAGTTAAATTTCCCTTTTAAAAAAGGCTGGAAAATGCTTCGAATTGTCAAGTAGGGTAATTAGAACCATAGAATCATATGGTCCCTATGCTGGAAAAGACCCTTAAGGTCATCGAGTCCAACCCTTAACCTAGCACTGCTGAGCCCAGCCCTAAACCATATCCCTAATGCCACATCCACATGTCTTTTAAATACATCCAGTGATGGTGACTTAACCACTTCCCTGGGCAGCCTGTTCTAATGCTTGACAACCCTTTTCCATGAAGAAATTTTTCCCAGTACCTCCCCTGGCACAGTTATATCTGGCCATTGCTGCTGGATTAAACCACTGCATGACTCTTTGAATGTTGTGAATATCCTCCTAAAGCTCAAGTAATCACATGGATTTAAGGCAGAATTTCAGTTAACTGCTGTTTTGCACACTGTATTCGCTAAACCTGGCATTATCGTACATTGAATTAGTAATACAGGTTATGGTTTGGTTTGTTTTGTTGGTGGTTTTTTTGTTGTTGTTGTTGGTTTTTCTTTCTTTTAAACAATATCTGGTTTCAGACTAAAATGAATCTTTCTCTGATCTGCAGGTGGCAATGTACTGGCACTAAATACCTGGGGATCAGAGGCTGGGCCACACTTGCAGGCTTTGCACTTCAGTTTTGCTGCTGGTGCATTTCTGGCTCCAATCCTGGCTAAAATGGCCTTGAGGGGTTCTGAATCTGAAGAACTTGCAGGGGCTGAAAAGACAAACCGGTCTGTCCTGAAGTCTGTGCCGACAGCATCACCTGCATCAACGACACCAGCACCGAAAGACCATCACAATGAAGAATTTTTGTGGTCTTATATTATCATAGGGACCTATATTTTCTTCATTTCTGTCTTCTTTTTTGTTTTGTATTCAAAGGGCAGATCAGCTCGAGACAAATCAAACACTTCTGTGCAGAAGGGCACGCTTGCCAAATACCACTGGCCTCTAGTTGGTCTTCTGTTCATATTCTTCTTGTTCTACGTGGGAGCAGAGGTCACTTATGGCTCTTATGTATTTACTTATGCAGTGGTCTTTGCTGAGATGACAGAAAGTGAAGCAGCTGCTTTGAATTCTGTCTTCTGGGGTGCATTTGCTGCGTGCAGAGGAGTGGCAATATTCGGTGCTGCTTTCCTGTCCCCTGGCACCATGATCCTGATGAGTCTCCTAAGCTCTGCTGCCTCTTCGTCAGCCCTGGCCTTCTTTGCACATTACCGAGCCTCACTGTGGGTGGGAACGGCCGTGTATGGAGCATCCATGGCCACCATCTTCCCCAGCGGCATTTCCTGGATAGAGCAGTACACGGTCATTGAAGGGAAGTCGGCTTCTCTGTTTGTGGTGGGCGCGGCGCTGGGAGAGATGTGCATCCCTGCTGTGGTGGGCTATCTCCAAGGCAGGTTTCACCACATCCCTGTCGTTATGTACACTGCCTTTGCCACTTCTGTAATGACAGTCCTGCTCTTCCCCGTGATGTACAAACTGGCCAACGCCCCCCAGGAGAATGACTTGAAAGAAGTGAGTGACAGCGAGACCCGGAAAGCTCTGTTGTCAAACTCAAGGTTTACTGAGGACGAGGAGGATGAGGAGGATGTGAGAGAGTGGAACGATGCAGACTTTGAGGTAATAGAAATGAATGACAAGCTGAAGAACTCTCTGACAGACACTTCCTGTAGGACACCAGAGGATTCTCCAGCTGAAGTCTCTCTCCAGCCCCGTCTCGATGATGTATTGGGCGATTCTTCAGTGGTTGCTGGTGGCTCCCCTGGGAGACAAAATGGGAATGTTGACTGGGAGAAGAGTGAATAAAATCAAAGCTGACTTTTTTTTTAATGGAAATGCACTTGGATTGTAGCTGTTGTCAAGTGGTTCAGGAATCCTTTCACAGTGGTGCAGAGCTCAGTGTGTTCATTTGCCCAGCCCTTTCCCCTCTTTCATTTTCAGCCTGCAGGGATGTGGTGGAGTGGGAAGGTCCATGATAAATGTGTTTGGCTATGCCAAAACTGTTAAAACATAAGAGATGCTTTCTAAATATGAGGCATGCAGCCAAGTAAGAGATGCTGTAATCACTGGGAAAGAAGGGGACTGCTCAGACTACGCAGTTTTTTTGGGGTGGGTGAAAGGTGCAGGTCTGAGGTGCTTTGTTACAAAATGGTTTCCCGAGAGAGGAGAGATATGTTATCTGTGATGCTGAACTTCCTTACCTTGTGAAGGGAGGAATGTTTTTCTACTCCGTTTGAAAGCTGTGTGTGATCAGGAGATCAGTTAAATTTCTGGTGATGGCCAGTAGCTGTAAATTGAATAACCTTTTGGCAAACTATAGGAATTTCTGATTCTGAGACAAAGACAAGAAAAAACTAGAAATTATTTCTTAGCAGTAAAACCATTCCTTTGGGTCATTTAAAAGCAGTTTATGAAAAAGGGCACAAAATGGGTCATTGTTTATCTGCTCAAATGCGTAACTCCAACCTACTGAACAGTGGCAACAAATCTAAATAATCTAAAGTATCTGTGATTTTAATTACGGCACTACCACTGAAATCAACAAATGTATGCAGAAGATGATAAAGTAATCATATAATCTTAATGGTTTGGGTTGGAAGGGACCTTTAAAGATCATCCAGTTCCAAGCCCCTGCCATGGCAGGGACACCTCCTAGACCAGGTTGCTCAGAGCTCCATCCAGACTGATCTTGAAAACTTCCAGGGATGGGACATCCACAACTTCTTAGGGCAACAACCTTTTTTTGCCTCACCACCCTCACAGGAAAGATTTTTTTTCCTGATACCTAATCTAAACGTACTCTCTTTCAGTTTGAAGCCATTCCCCCTTGTCCTATCACTACATGCTCTTTTAAAAAGTCCCACTCCATCTTTCTTGCTGGCTCCCTTCAGGTAAAAGAGATTACTTAATATATGGTATTTTTAAGCCACTTATTTAGATTAAGGTTATAGCAACTTCTCGGGCTTCCTGTGCCAAGACTTTAACAGGGTAATGTGTTACAATGAAAATTGGAGAAGGAGAGGGAATTATCAGTGAGACAGTCCCTTCCAGTATGCCTACTTGCCCCTGGCCAGTTGGATTGGTGAAACTTGGGTTTTATTTCTTTGGGGGATAACATGGAGATGGACTCTTCCTAGTGGAGAAGCCATGGTTTGTATGTGTAAGTTTATTGCTGCTAAGCAGGAAGCCCTGGGTTGGCACAGCAATGCCAGGGAGCCCTCCCAGTAAGAGGAAAAAAAAGAAAAAAAAAGAAAAAAAGGTAGCAGCAAATGGCAAAATCTGTCTCTGAACAGTAACCTTGCCATTTGTCAGCTTGGAACTCCAAATTTGTTAAGTATTTTTTTAAGTCTATGTGATCAGAATGTACTGTGGTTTGGGGTTTTTAACTGTGCACTTTTATTAGTATTTTTCTTGCCTTAAACAGGTTTCATTTAGTAAGAAAGGAGCTCTAGGTGCAACACAGCACAGAATATTAGATCTGCTTTTTGTCCCCTCTCTTGTCCTCTAAGTGTGCAACCTAGGCTTGCATGGCTTTTTCCTTTCTTCTGAGAAGTTAGTAGAAGCTGGAATCAACTTGTAGTGAAAAATGTGGATTTTTTGGTTAATATCTTGCCATGTTGCAGGGCCTCCCTCTCCCTTTGCTGCTGGCACTTAAATGCAGGATTGCTTTTGTGGCGTCTTTTTCCAGTGCAATGCATGAACCTGCACTTTAAAATGAAGCCTTGTTTCACTTGTGGCACGAGGGTTCTCTGCTTACAGGAACGGCAAAGGCTTGTAAATGCCAGGCCCAGTCCTGGCCTAGGCACAGGTGACAGGAGTGAGTCCATGTGGCCCTGTGTGCTTAGCTGGTCTGACCTGGAAGCAAACAGTGTGGAAGGCAGAGGGAGTGGCTGGAATGAGGGCAGCTGGAGCCCGCATTTCATCGTTTTTCCTCCTGCATGCTGCTCCGTGTGCATGGAAAGTAGGGGGTTTCCCCATACCCGAGATCATGTTGCCAGAAGAAAATTATTTGAAGAAAGATACTGGGCAGCCAGGAAGATTCTAAACTCCCCCAATTCATATGCTAATTTTTGATGAAATCCCAGATCGGAATGTCGACACTACACATAAGACTATTCTCAGGGATAGCTGACATGGATAGTTTACTTTATAATGTTTGCATAATCAAGTACTAAAAAACCCCAGAAAATTAAAGCTGCATTGGGAAATATGCTGTAATCTCAGAAGCTTATCTACTGCATATATACACACACTTATTTGTGTTTCTGACCAGCATCTTCCCAGCAAATGTAGAAACATTGCACAAAACAAAGATTTTTTTCTTTTACTGCCTGTGTGAGTAACTTCAGTTCATCCCCACTTCCTCCTTAAAAAGCAGGAGGCCTGTGTAGTAGGAATGAAGCAACAGGCTGGAATGCTAAGGTAAGAGCAGCCTTTTCCCACAAATAAAGGATCCAAAAAGCAGTGGCTGTAAAACAGTGGAAGTTGAAGAATTATCTTGAAGAATTATCTATGTAGAATTACTTTCCACTTATGTGTGGAGACTTTTGCCTGGATAACATCTAAATTTAGAGTCATCTTAGCGAGGACTTGGAACCTTCAGTGTCTTAGTTTTGGTCTTAAACTTTAACTGGGAGAGACTGACAGGAAGTGCTCTCCTTATCCCCTAACCAGCCTGCTTTTAATAGCAGGGGCTGTCCTTGACTGAAAATTAAATGCTTGAAGCAATTTAAGTTTAAAACAAGATTTAGGACATTTCCAAGGATGAGTCCAGCTCACAGCAATTCTACGCACTCTCGATGGTGAAGGCTTAGCTCCCTGCTCTTGGATTTTGGTGTTCCTCAAGGCTTGTTTTCATATGATGAATGTTCATTTTCACATGTTTAAATTTCCTTTTAAAGTAAATTGCTTCCTGGCATATATGGCTGAAGTGAGGATCTGTTTACAGTGCAGATCTATTTTAAGTTACAGGTCCTCCAGAAAGCTGAAGTACTTACATGTTAGGGGTTGAAATTACTTGGAGTAACTGCATTACATTACTATTGCCCTGCTTATGCTAGAAAAGCCATCTCTCTGTTGAGGACAAGAGCTTTAATCCATGGATTAGATACCTGAATTTAATAAAAGTCCTATTTTTGTCCACAAACCCAGGAATGGTTTGAAGATGAGTGCTCTGCTCCAGTGTGAAAGGTAACCTCTGGCAGCTAAGTGTCATTTAATACCTTATTTATCCCGAGGCACTGCCATGTGCTGGACTGTACTGCAAGCACACACTCCTGGCATTGCACTTTTATTCTGTACCTGACCAATGCTTGAATGCAAGACCAGGCAAAGTTTTATGCCTTGACGTTTTGGGGTTTTTTTTCGTTTGTTTGGGTTTTTTTTGTTGTTTTTTTTTAAATTAAAGTTACTTTGCATACAACTGCATCACAGTCTGTGGATGTTCTATTAAATATTTAATAGTTTTTATTCTGCTTGGTGTGAGTTTCATATTGTACTGTATAATGTGACATTTAATAGAGTGTCATGACTGTAATAAATTCTTATCTGGAGAAGGCACTCAGGTTCCTTGATGTAAATAAAGTTCTGTTCTATTTTTCAAACCTCCTCTGGACTTTTAACTTTAAAACTCAGTTGTATTTTGACTAATGGAAAACTGGAAATATTTCTCTTCTGGTTTGGGGAAGGCCTCCAAGAATTGCTACTGACATTTTAGATCCCAAAGTTTAAGCTGGATTCTTAACTTTGATTTGAGCAGTCTTGTTTTTCACATTACTGTGTGTGCCAGAGAAGGGAAACAAACTGAGGGTAAATATTAAAAAAACCCATATAATTTATTACCATATCATTTTATTCAACTTTAATATGGTTTCCATTATTAACTTCTAAAACAAAATGATTTCCAGTTTAGAAAACAATGGCACTGACCACATAATTCCTTTTCCATTTTATACAGTTATACAAATATTCTAAATACACATTTTGTCAAGATGGTGGCAAATAAGATTTAACTGTACAGTATGTAAGGAAAGAAAATATTTTAAGCATATTTAGAAGCAATAGAAATGTCTATACAAAACAAGCAAAAATGGAATAAAATTTTATATTTAAAGTATTGCAACAGTCCCACAGGTTTGTAACAAAAATGTCTTTGCACAGTTCCTCACAATGCCCCATTAATAGCTAAAGCAAGACAGCAATTTTTAGAAAATAATGTTTCAAAATGCTACACATGGTACTACTGCTTGCACAGTCTGATCAAAATAACAATCTACTTGGAATCAAGCAAAACTCAGGAGGAGATATACCAACCAACTTTAAAATTATCTGTATAAAAGTCATTGCACATTATTTTACTCAGTTGTTTGAAAAGTAAAAAAGTGTATTTACAAAATATTTCGCAGACAAAATTATAAAGTGAATGGATAATATATAAGTCACACGTCTTGATAGTGACAGTTCAAGAACACACACGAATGGTTTTATCGTTTCAAGAGGTTTTCAGTGCTCCTTCCTCCAGGAAGTAAACTTGACTTCTACTTTGAAATGGATTTACAAGATGTTACACAAAGCTATTTCAACATCAGCATTATAAAACAGTATGTTAGAAACATGAAAGGAAGAAGAAATTTGTACATCTTAAAAAGTCAGCTATTCATAGATCAGCAAATGGGTTGGGGTTTTTTTTTTTTGTTGTTTTTTGTTTTTTGTTTAGTTATGCTAAGTGTTCATTATTCTTCAGATAATAAACCCAACAGTTAAAATGGAAATCCTGGACTAGGTGGGAATTGAAAAAGCACCATGCACAATAGTCTTAGTGTGGTAAACACTGACGAAAAAAAAATAGCACCTGGAATCTTGTAACACAGATCATTTAAAACTGGTCAAGCAGCTGGCGGAGATAGGGTGCCTTTGACAGTTCTCTGCTCACCCTGGAGAGCTTGAAAAGTACTGGGCAGTTGAGGGAGACACACTGGATCTGCCGATCGAAGCAGCCTGTGCAGTTCTTGCATATCTGGATTACACGAGAAAAAGCAAAACAATTATTTTAAACGACACAAGCAAGGCATAAACCACTAGGGACTACTAAATCCTCCAGATTTTATCAGCCCTTCTGCACAGAGCTTCTCCCCAACATGTAGGGATCCACAGCAGCTCCCTTCTCTGCTTCAGTCTCTTGGGCTGCTGCCAGACAGCTCATTTGGCAGCATCACCCACTGAACTGGGCAGAGAGCAACACCAGGACTCCAGAGCTCGGGTTTCAATCCTGCTAATTAAGTTCTCCTTGCATGTGGTGGCACTTGAAAAAACAAGGTAAATAAGTTGACCGGATTTAAGCAGGGCAGTGTGTTCTATCTGTGATAAACTTACTCTCAATAAAGGTTTCCTAATGAAAAATGACAGAACTCTTATCCTGCAGTTATTCTCTACAGAGAAAAGGGACTTGAAATAAATTACTCAAGATAAGCTTTAATTAGAGTTTTACCTAGTCAGAGTCAATTCCAACACAGAACTGGCCACATAAGTTGCACTGCTCTCCTTGTTCAAGAACTACTTGTTGATGCTGCTTGAAAGTACTTTTAACGTGAGATACCTGATGGAATAAAATAGCAGGCACAGTTTTCTCCAAAGGCAGACACCTTTAGAAAACTAAAGGCCCCTGCTTTGCTGTTTTATTTTTATCCTTTGCAGCATTTGCCACCTCCAACAGCTTTTCAAAAACCTTAGAAATTTGCTTCCAACCACACCTGTGTTTTGTTTCAACCATACCTTTGTTTTTTTAAATGTTACACAGTTTATCCTATCATTTGCATAGCCCGATCAACAAACTCAAAATTTTATCCCTTTGCTTTTAAAATTCTTTTCCTTCTTTCCACCTTCCATGCTGATGCCAGGCCTGCATCAGCACCAAATCCCTGCAGACTGACAATACCTGGAGATGGGCAGCCCCTCCTGGCCAAGTCCCACAGGTGGCACTTCAGAGGATCCCAATCCTCTGGCCTGTAACTGTGACCAGAAGGAACAGGATTTAAACAGCTGGTTCCAGGTTTGCAACCTCAGAACTCCATCAACCCAAGTTCTTCTGAAAGAAGAACCTGTGGCTGGTTCAAATGCAAGGGACCAAACTAAATGGTACTTGAGACATGTCCTAAGTCCAGTTTAAGTGTATGGTTTTAACCCAGAGCACATAAGTTTTGAGTGTGGTTTAAAATAATGTACAGGTCAGTGTTACATTAGTTTTCTGCTGGCTCCAGCATGTTTATAATCTCAAATAGCTAAAAATTTAAGCTGTGAAGGATATATATACCTTCATATTAAAATAAGACAGGTGCTCTTACAGAGGCATCAAACACTGACTGGGACAGGATCCCAGGCCTTGCTGAGCTGTTGTGTGCTGCAGGGACAAGAGAATGTTCTAATCAAACTCACTCATCCTTCTGTAGAGCTGGACCAGTCTGCCAAGTTCTGATTTATTCCAGAACAAGAGCAGTGCAAAGGGTTCAGAGTACCACAGGAAAACTGCAGAACACATATTTCCTCATTTCTGACATTCACAATACAGATAAGGGCAAATATTACAAAATACAGCAAGAAGTCCACACTTTAGTGATGAAATATTTATGAAGTGAATTACAGTGGGTTTTAGCAACACCATGAGAGCCTATTAAATCCATGCTTAGATTTAGGAACATTTATATCCCTGATATTCAGACAAGTCTTTAAAATGGTTCCTACATGCTAGCGCTAAAAATAGATTTTAACTAGAAATTTATTATTTATAAAATATGACAGTATGAAAATTAGGTGAGGTTATGCATATGTTTCCACAAGGGGAGGCATTGTGCTTTGCTGTAATATATTCATAAGCACAGTCAGCTACCCTCTTAATTGACTTCTAGCTCAAGGGGAAAAAGCAGCTTGGAAAATGCCTATTGAGACGACAGGTAACAAGAAAATCCCCAAGCTAAACCACATCCATGTATACATATAAATAAATAAATAAATAAATAAATTTTTGTTTCTAGAAAAATAAAAACATTTTTGTTTCTAGAACATCATCTGTGATTTTAATGCAAAAAAGGGAACATCTTTTACACTCTCACATCTCTGTCATTATAAAAAGGGACCTACAAACCATGCAAGGTACTCTTAAAGATCAGAAGAAAATGAGAAAAGCATCTTCTGTTCTGATCCCCTCCTTTGTGCCTTACCTTTCCACAAAGCCTAGGAGTGTGCTGCCTTCAACAGCAATGGGAAAAGCAAGCAAGCTGCAGCACATTTACCACCCAGGCCACACTTCCCATTTCTGCTGGGAGCATTCAGTAACATTCTGCTTTGAAATTTCAGCCCCTGTCTTTTGCTGACAGACATCTGACAATGCTTTAATCATACCTGGACCAGCTGTTCTTGCTTACGCTCCAACTCTCGGATTTCTTGGTTGAGAATCACTGCCACATGCTGTGGCTGACTTCTGCATTTATTACAGATCCCATACTGGGTCAGTTCATCACACACGGGACAGTGTAAGGTCGTGAAATACTGGGAGATGGTGCCCTTGCGTCCTTCTAGCTCAGTGCGGGCAGCTGAGGCAGCCTTCTGAATCTGTTAAGAAAAATGAATTAGGAGGTAATGAACTTCCAAGAGAGCAGCTAGTCTTATTCCTAGATTACATACTTTTTTTTTTTTTCCAAAAGGAGCAAGAAAGTGCAAGATGGCCTGCAGGGCATGGGGTCATACACAAATGATGAACATGGATCACAGCACTCTGAACTGTGCAGCACTGGCCCTGAAGTGATACATTCAACAGATCCTTCCCCCACACCTACTTCCCAGGGAATCTGTAACCGGAAAAATCTTTGGTCACATGCTTAACTCCAGATCTCACCTCAAACTCTGCCTCCTGCAGCTGTTCCTTTTTTAGGTGCTGATCTGACTCGCACCTAAATGTGCCCTGGCTGCAGCCCCAGTGGATGCTGCCTGCCCTCGAGTGTCTTTGCCAGGCAGTCCTGGGCACAGCTCTGCCATGGTGCTTTGGTCCCTGGCACTAGCTCATGCTCTGATTTCCTTGGACAAGGCTCCACCACTGGCCCATCACCCTGGGAAGTTTGTTCTCTGCACTTGCTCCTGCTGCTGCATGACTTTTGCTTTGTGCTATCCTTCACTCTCCTGCTGTTCTGCTCCCTGTGACTTCCTTGCTGCTCCCTGGCCTTGCAGAAAGCCAAGGCTCTTTTTACCTTTTTAAAACAGCTTGTTGGAGATACTTAAGGTGACTGCCACGGTGCCATTGGAAAGGTAAAGAAACAAGAAGAACTGAAGTCAATCAAGGCTATACTGGGAAATATACTCTACTGATACATTGCAGTGAGAAACATGATATATTACTATGCTGCTGTAAACTGTTCTGAGCAGAGTAACAAAACTACACAGATACACTGTCCTTCAGCACCCCTTTTTGTCAGAGGAATCACAAACTAAAATCCAGCTATCTAATGCTTCTTTTCCTGCATGTCAATGACTTCTTTAACTTTTAGGGAAGTCATGTTTGGGTATTATTGGTTTTAAATTTCTGGTGATACAATTTTTTGAAATATTCCTGCTGCTGGGGCATGCCACCTTTTCTATATAGAGGAAAGATCTTCAGAATATTTTGGAAAAACAGGTTCCAACATCTAATGTAGAGAGATTTAAAAGGTGGTATGACCAAATAGATGCACATACCCATACTGCTAAAAATACACTGTTATGGCAAAATATTCTCTTAAACTATACAAGGGATCAGGAAACAGAAGATGACTGTGATCAACCCTGCATAGAAGTGCTGGCTGAAAAAACTGATTCACTATGTGAAAAAAAACTGCACACAGAAGATCTGAGAATCGGGGCTGCATATCTGAGCATCAAACACTGCTTCACAAAATAACCTTTGCTGTTGCCTCCTATCAACCTCATTCCACTAAAAGTCACAACAAGGCCAAACGCTGCGCACAGATTCACTGCACTTGCTAACTCTTGTTTGAAAACACTCACTCGGGGCAGCTCGTGGTACCAGCTGAAGACATCTATGCCAATGAGGGAGAACACCCTGGCCAGGGGGGGCAGGATCTGCTTGGTGATGTAGTAGGTGGCGTTGAGCCTCAGGCTGGGGTCCTGCAGCACTTCAAGGGGCCGCCGGACAAGCTGGATCAGGGGCAGGCCAGGCATGCCGTACACAATGACGTAGGGCACGCGCTCCCCGACGCGCGGCTCAGAGCGACGGTCATAGGCGAGCATTCTCCTGCCAAAACACAGCCTTGAGAATGCATCCAGAGGCAAATTCATCGTTATTTCATTTGCCTGTAGGCTTCCCCATCTGATTATGTTAGCTGCTCTCCAGATGACTGGAGTCAGTGGCTATTATGAAGCACAGGACCAAACAGTTTCACTTTTAATTTGTCTTGTGATCAGACCTAAATTTTAGAACTTGGGACAAAAGCCCTAAAGACGTGTTCTGTTTCAGGTCACTTGGATTTGAATGCAGGTTGTTTACTAGCTACCCCTTCCTTAAAGAAATACTTTAAGAAGGAACAGCCAAGGTACTAAAAAAAGCTCAAGTACAATTTGCTTTCTGATCAAATTGTCCTTTGCTTTTGAGACTACTTGCTCAGTAGAATGATACCTGCCTCAAACTGAATTATCCTTTGCTCATAAAGCAAAGGACAATTCAGTTTGAAGCAGGTATCAGTTCTGGACTTGGATGTTATTTTATTTTAAAAGCATAGCTTAATTGGAAGACCTTTTGTATTAAGCAAGGTGACAAAATGTTCCCAGCTTACATTATCTATTTCTCTATTACTGATAAATGATATCAACAGGATGAAATATTAACTTTAAGTAAGGTATTTTAAAAAAATGAAAAACTATGCCTGGTAATGTATTTCACAGCACTAAGAGACTTCACCGTCACAATTTGTAACATATCTAATAACTGTGAATGATGAGTTATTTGTTGAGTCTAGCCCTTGTACAAAACCCAAACTGTAAGTAACAGAAGTGAACACACTGTTCCAGCATCCTGACAAGACTTTCTTCTTGAATGTGTCGCTCTTTCTAGGACTACAAAATGGCTTTCTAGGATCAGCTCTTTTCACACATAGAAGAAAGTTGGGGACAACTGCTTCAGCAGTATTTGAAGGAGACATCTCATTGCTAACCCGTAACTTGTGAATACAAAGGTCAAGAGAAAAAATATCCACAATCTGCTACCTATAATATGTCAGAACAAAGATCAAGAAAAAAAGTATCTATGAGTTCCTACCCATAACCTGTCAGCACAAAGGTTAAGATAAGAAATATCTATGATTAGCCCTTCTTGATCGCATTACCTGGTGATTTCCAGAGCAGGTACACAGGCTCCAGGTTTGTATGCTGAGCTCCCTCGGTACTCTTTTGCAAAGATGAAGTCCTGCATGCTGGCTTTTCCTTCCAGTAACTTCATGCATTGATTCTGAACATACTGCTTGATCTGACTTATGTCCCGTGTTTCAAATAGCAGCTTGATAGAACACTCAAGTATCTTTATAACCAAAGGAAAAAGGTGAGAAAAACATCTGTGTTTAACTAAAAAACAACTAATACCAATTAATTCAGCAAATTACATGGAAATACAAATACATTGCCTAGAAAATATACCACTGGTGAACTAGGATATTGATAGGACAACAGGTTGCAATCTCTTCCACTCAAAGACATAAATACATTACTGGACAACTTTTTCCTCAGTTTGCCACATCTTTCACGACATCATCCATATGCCAGCACTAAGATTTTTTCAACAATTTTCAATAAGTTTCCAGAGTATGAGAGATGTTTTCCCCTGCCATCTAAAATATTTTGCCATGATTTTAATAAATCCTTCTACGTGGTTACCTTTTTTACTGGAATAAATTTCTTTTAATCTGGCTAAGAAAAGATTTCCTAATTTCTTTTTAACCTCTCAATACACAGCTTAAAGTAAACAGGCAAGAAAGCACATTTTAAAGGATTCTTAGGTGAACTAGATTTATGTCAGTGAGCTATTTGGCAGACAGATCAGAGTGTCTCACTCATTTGGCAGTAATACTCCCAGTTAAAGTGAACTGGATCAAGAATGGTCTTTGAGAGGACTTACATGGACCAACGGCTTTTTATGGGGTCTTTAGGGGATGAAATCTAAGCTTTGAAATGCAAGTCCTTGTAATGCTGTAAAAGTTCTTCCATTTATCTTTCAAATGACTCACACAAAGGACTAGAAATTCTGAGAAAGGGCAAATATAAAATGAAATAACAGAAGATTATAATTTCATGCAGGAAGAAGTCTATGAATACTTTACCTTGGAAACAGCAGGACAGGAGTCCCTTCGGACTGTCTCTATGCCTTTTGCATCAAATACCGGGTCCTTCTGGTCCAGTGTTTCATACATGTAACCCACGTACCTCTTTTTAGTTTGCAGGACACATGGCAAGTAGACCTGGAATGTTTAGAAAGAAGATAGCCCAGTCTGGAATATGTTGGCAATATAAGGTGATTTTGAACATAGAGGGTTTCCTAAGGAATACTGTGCTTCATTGGTTTGTTTGTTGGGCTTTTTTTGTTTGCTTTTTTTTGTTACATCATTACAACTGATAAAATAGATCAAAGGACTCTTAAAGGATGGCTGAGGAAATTGGGATTCTGTGGTGTTCCATTCTTAAATCACTTTGTATTTCATTTAGCTGAAGCTCAGAAGGAAAGTGACACACAGTATAAATTGTTGCAAGTACCTTAACTTTTCTGCATTGCGCCTGTCATAATTTCTAATGTAACTCTATTATCTTTCTTTCTTATAAAGACAACTTCATTTTAAACACCAGAGAAGAAAATGTTCTCAGCAAAAGTAGTGGCTTAGAACTTTCTGTTGTCAAACTTTGTCTAATAATAAGATGCCAAAAATTAGCTACTACCTCCATTTGGGAAAAGTATGCTTTTTAAATGCCTGTGGTAACAGGCATCGGAGAACAGTTTTCTCAGGAATGGATTTTTAGGGCCATGGTCTCTTTTGCTTGTTTTATCCAACCTCTTATTTCATTCTTGATTGTGTAAATATTCCTTGACCACTTCGAAATAAAAGAACAGAGAACAATTTCTTCTTTGTAGTGTTACTAGGATAACAACACATCTTCCTGTCTCTCATGGAAGAGGGAGCAGTGAGTTTAGGTTGCCTCAGGCTTACAAATTTTGACTGACCTTGTTGAGTCAGGTATGTAGTTTGAAAATATCCAGACCACTTGAACTACTGCTAATTACCTGAACCCCTTGCTAATGACTTTACAGTGACAAACTTTCAGCAAAATCAGTAACGTATTAGCTTACTCTTCTATAAAAGATTTGTTGTGGTTAATATTTCTTCCAGAAGCCTACTGAATGGATTTGTATGATTTTTTCATTTTACAGGTGTATGTATCACATGGACATATGCTGAAGTGGGATACGGCTGGCTGAAAAATCAATATCAGGCTTGTAATTAATGCACTGGAATTGGGGATGGTGAACATTTCCTCTATTAAGTTGCACACATTGATTCAGTTGTAGGTATACAATACCAAACTGAGGGAGACCTTTCAAAAACTGATGAGAGAGGAATTCAACCTACCTGATGCTGCCAGCACAACAAGCCACTAATGTTAAAGTAGGAATATTTCTTTTTATTGTTGACACTGTAGTGCTCCTCTGACAAGGTCCCTGAGGCATTAGGGAGCTTGCAATATACCCACAGAAAAAGCACAGCACATGACTTGTTTAAGACCTTTTATCTTCAACTTTTTTTGGTGGGCTGGTTTTTTTAAATTTTGTTTTGGTTTTTGGTGGGGTTGTTTTTTTTTTTTGCGGGGGGTGGTTTTTTTGGATACCACCCTACACATTTGAAGCAAAATATTTTCCTTTTACCTTTTCAAACTTCAGTTTAACAGGTTTGGGGTTTGTTGCTGTCACAGCTTCAGCAATTTCTTGACCAATCTTAAAAGACTGCTCCTTTGTGGCTCCTTTCAAGAGTACAAACATGCTAGAAGGAATCAGATGTAGGAGGTGAGTGCAAATCTATTCAACATAATTCCTGAAAATTGTAAGCTATAGTTTCCTCATAACAAGGCAGGGGTGTTGCCATCAGTTGGTACTCCCTTCCTTCAGCTAGAAAAGCCAAAAAAACTGAAGAAACTTCAGTTTTCAGCATGAGATGAGGAGTACCAAAGGGCTGATGAATGCTGTGACTATCTGATGAGGCAGGGAACGGACTGCTCCCAGGCACTGCAAAACTGGAATTCCCAGGAAAGGAATGTAAAGAGCTCTGGTATCCCATTTTTTTCCCCACTGTGGGTAGCAACAGGATTTTACTTCCTCTCTCTAACATTTTTTTTTTAAATGAAACTACTATGAATTCAGTATCTTTGAAATGTCAAGTCTTTTATCAGATCAGGCTAAAATCAGTCACTGGATTCATATGTTATTAACAAAGGACAGCCAGACAAGCTTTGTTTCCCAATGGCTGAAAAATTATCCAAGTGTGGAACAGAGACGGATATGCCTAGAGCATGGCTATTATTTAGATGAAAGACTGACTGAGAAAATGTATGTCAGGCAGCCTAATAATATCTTGGTATGCTCTGGTGGCTGCTTTTAAATTGTATCTACTTCTGAAGCTTAAAACAGTGCCCTCCTCGAGGTGCAATGCCTATTGTGTTATATGTACTCTATTTTCCAAAATAAATCAGCATCAAAAACAGGCACAAAAATAATAATTTGGTAAATTAGATTTATATTAATTCACAACTGAAAAAAATATTTCCCCCCTCTTTCTGTTCCACATAATTTTCAAAAGAACGGAAACCTTTAAAGTGCTTAATGAAATCCAAACTTGGTATTATTCACTTTGCATATTCTGCAAGGCAGTAAGCAACATCTGAGGATCCACATACCCTTTTCAGCATCATAAATTTGCCTTGTTGAGACAAAAGCAAAATCTATCTATGAAGAACTATTAAGATTTTAAAACACTGTAAGAAGCAGACCATGAATTACCTGTCTGTATCACCATACACAACGTGAGCACCCCATTTTTTTGTATCATTCACCAGTTTAATGGCACGCTCCAATGTTTCTCTGGCTTTGTGGACAATGCTGTCTCCAATCTGCAAAGTTAAAGATAGATTGAAAATCTTTATTCTACTGCTAAAAAAAATACTAGCTCTTGGTAAACACAGTCTAACTGTGCTTGATCTTTTTATGAAAATTACTGTGTTGAGACAGTATCTCTTATTTCATGGTTTAAATGCATATAATAAATAAAAAGGTTGCTTAACTTACCCCAAAATAGCAAGAACTAGAAGAAAAATGATCAAAAATTACTAAGTTTTAAATAAAGAAAAATTTGTATTGAACTCCTTTAGAAGTATTAAAAATATACAGAGCAAGACAAGACTGCCCAGGATCATTTTCTCTAGTTTTAGATTCTGCTGATTCCTATGAAAATGCTACAATGTTTTGTTTTATTTCCACTATTAGAACTGTAATCCAATCTACCTTTGGAAACAGTTCTACAGAAATGCAAACTCCAAATGCTCCTTTATGGGAACAAGAAGAAGAAGAAGTTTATATTTTTCCAGAAGAACACAGATAAATCCTAAGTCGCTGATTTTCAGTACCACAAATGAAAGAAGCTTTTCTGAAGGTATTTAGTTTGTTTCAAATAATAATACTATGTTATCTGACTAGTGTCTTTCCAACGTTTTTATACATTTTTACTTGCAACCCTTACCTCAGTGCATGGCATTCGTCCAGAAAAATTAGCAGCAGTATAGCCAAAAGTAAAATTAGCTATATATTTAAGACCCAACTGACGAGCTTCAAGCATTCGAGTCACAGCCTTGTCATGCTTATAAGCCTTCATTGACTGTTTCACCATTACCCTGGTCTTCAGGATTTCTTCTAGCATCCTTGGCAGCACACCCTTTCTGACTGAAGGCTGCCGTAAACGGAACAAGGAAAAACATGGTGTTAGAAAGCCCAATGTAAACAGTTAAGAGTAAAATCAAACCCCAGAACTGTTAGTTAAATACTGATAGGAAGACAAATTAACTAGCAAGATGCCCTAGCCACCAACAGTTTGGCTTTTCCCACAAATATTACAAGGAACCTAGAATATAGGCAAAGCTTTTAAGGACAGAACAAATAGCTTTTTGTTCTTTGTATTCATCAGCCCTGCTAATGCAATGTTTAGATAACCTTATTAACTAAAATGGAACTTCAATATTTAGCTGTTAATTCTCAGAGTATTAAATGCTGAAGGAACATTATCTTTTAAAAATTCTGCAAATATTCTTTACTTAAAGTTTTTGTTTTACATTAAACACAGGTATGCTAGTGGCTGCCTAACTACTTGTAACAGCTCCAGGCCATATTCATTACACATCAGTCAGCAGGACGCATAACAAAATGAGAACAATAGAAAGCAAGTCAGGGAGTTTCATTTCCCAAATTGTTACCCTTTTTCTAAGAAAGCATTCTGCTATACAGGATGCAGGAGAAAAATGAGTTGTTACACACAGCTAATTACTGTTTGATCCCCAAACTGCTCAAGTAAAATACAGTTTAATTATAGATGAAATAAGCCTTCAGTATAAAGGAAAGCATAAAGACATTTTCCTTCCTGAAATGCCAGAAGTTCAGCACTTTGACAAATACTAAAAACATTGCAAAATGAGAGATTGAACCTCCCCTTTCTGTCTGCTCTTAATACAGCAAAATATAAACTACAATATCAATTTGATCTTAAGTCAGACAACAGGCAGTGAAAATGCTGTCACAGAACAGTAATATCATTACCTTGACAAAAGCTACTCCACTGGGTGACACTGTGATATCGTGTCTAATCTGATAAAGTAAGTCAGGAGGTACTCTCAGAGATGTACAGCCAAATTTGAATGCATCATACCTAATAAAGAGAAAATTTAAATATGAACACAATTGATTCATTTACAGACTAATCAAGCAAAAGCATCAACTCACATTAAAATGCTAATAATGCCAGCAAGGACAGAATAATCTCAGGTACAAACAAACATAACATCATTTCAAATTTCTTAGCTACATACGGAAGGTTCTAGGAATGAAGTAGTAATAGATAGCTAAATTCCAATGCATGCATAATTTATCAGTTCTGCTCTGTGTTATGAATTATTACTAAATACTGAGTTAGTGGAGGCATGCACTCAATACTGTAGTCCCCTATGGAAACTATACATGTTTACCAAGTACCACACTGCACTTACTTTCTTCCTACAAATTCTGAATTTCAAATCAGAAACTTGAAAAACCTGATGGTGACACCTAGCAATTACTGCAGGCATCTTTCCGTTCTTCAAAATACTGTTTTACAGAGGTAATTATAATGAGCCGTGAGATCTTTTCCCAATTAACAGAATAACTGTTAAGCTCAATAAAAGATGCTACAAAGAATAACTCAATTGTACCTTTTAATTTTTAGTAATTAGAACCGGTGATACAGGAACAATCATAATTCATTAAGGAATAACCTCAGTCTAGTTTTGAAGACATGGTGGATTTATATTAACTTATTCTGAAGCAATATTAAAAACCAGCATCACCACAATAATCAGAGGTGTACATACACACATGCACAGAGCTGTTTCCAGGGGTTTTTAAGAGAACAGAGTCTAATTCTATATTTAATTAAAAAGACATCTTGGTGCGTATATGTATGTGTATACACACATGCACACACCCACATGGTAGATTCTTATCATCTGCATTGTGTAACAGAAAATGGTGCTATTCATATGTGCCCATCGTTTCCAATGGCAACCAGGGGTTCTCAGTACCTTGGAAAAAACACTCAAGTCTCTACAGAATCAAAGATTGTGAGAAAAGAGTAACAACTTACTTTCCTAAGTTTTCAACATGTCCCAGGCAGGTAGAAAAGCAGTAGTTGTATGCTATGACAATGGAAGGATACAAGGACTGGAAATCCAAGACGAGAACAGCATTGCTGTAGAAGCGGGACTCTGGCTCCATTATCAAGGGAACACATTGTGGGGCTTTCATCTGAGCTCGCTGCTGGACACTGGGAGTCACAGCAATGTAGTTCATTGGCTTTGCAACACGCAGCATCACAGACTCCACACGGTACTGCAAAACAGTTTGGATATAACCATTATCATTTTCAAAATGCAGAACAAACGTGTGTATTAACTACTGCAAACACACACTTACATTTCCTGATTTTAAAGCACAGATAAGTACTTTTCCAAAATAAATAGCCACGCTCTTAATGTATATTTTCCTTGTATTTCATATCACTAGATCATTTTCAAGTCCCTTCCAACCCTAACCATTCTATGATTCTGTACTTTGTATCACATATAGTGGAACTTTTCCATGTGTTTCCTCTTCGTTTAGCCCTAATAATTGAAAATCAGGTACTTTTCATCTACGGAAAAAATAAACATCCAACAGGCTTCAACAACATATGTGGACGGCCATGTTACAGTCAGTGAATGAACATTTGCTAAACTGTAGTACTGTGAGACTTGCAAATCACTAAAGAAAACGAAGTATAATATGCTGTAAATGCACTGAGTATCATGCTTTCTCCCTGATACCACAAGTAGAACAGGAAGCATAAAACAACAAACACCCTGTTCAAGACAGGACAAAATGTCATGTGTGTAGCTGGCAACAAGAGAAAAAAAACCCCAGCCCTATTTATTTATGTATTACTCAACGCTTTAGTAAAAGCTTTAGTAAAAGCACAAATGGGTAGGTATTCACTGTGTCTATTCACAATAAAAAACAAAATAGCTGAAAACTACATACATGGGTGGCAAGGGACTGAAAACCCCAAAATATCAAAGAACAATCCTATATAGTCGTAAAATCCTGTGCTTTGTAAGCAACTAAATCACTATTAAAGGCCCTCTTCCTGACACACAGTTGGATCATGTTCAGCTGCTGTTGACCAGCACCCCCAGGTCCTTTTCCTCTGGGTAGTTTTCCAGTCACTCTTCCTGTAGTCTGTAGCCCTGCCTGGGGTTGTTGGGAGCCAAGGGCAGAACCCTCATACAGCTGGCCTCAGCCCATCGACCCAGCCTGTACAGATCCCTCTCTAGAGCCTTATTACCCTCCAGCAGATCAACGCTCCCTCCCAACTTGGAGTTGTCTGCAAACTGACTAAGGGAGCACTCGATCCCATTGTCCAGATCAATAAAGATACAAAACAGCACTGGCGCCTCCCATTTGCTGCCCACGCTGAGTGCACTGGTGCAGATGCACCTCAGTTGGGCTACTGATCCTAACACCTTTTTTGAGGGGAAAGCCCTAATCCCTACATGACCATTCTCAGGTGCATCTGTGGTTTCTAACACATCCATAATCCTTTTGTCATTGCTGCCATGTGGACCTCTGCCCCCAACCTCCACTGAAACAGCAGACCAAAGGACTTTGCCAGGACACTGTTTCTCAAACATTGGCCTGATACTCCCACATTTATCTCTAGTGAGCCTGGTTTTATTCCTTACCCCATTTAAAACTCTCTCAATGAGCCCTGCTGACTTCTGTGCAAAAACCAGCAAATTCTTCAAACATCTGACTAAGTATCTGTATGCCTATGACCATTTCTTGTTAGATTTGTTTAGTCTACTATGGAATGTTCAAAATGGCATAATACAACAAAATAAAATAATTTTTTAAAGTTATTGTAAAACTCAATGAGAGACACAAACATGAAAAAAAAAAAGTATCTGAAATCTGTTCTTATTATTATTCCATTTTAACTTTTTTTTAGCTAAGGAGGAGTATCTTCATAAAAGGTAGTGATTCTTTGGTGTGAAAAAGAATTATTTGAGGTAACTAGGACTTGTTGCAAGTGCTGTTTTTGTGATCTAGAAAGTTTCAATGTAAACAGAACATCCGTGCACAGAAGGGAAGAGAAAAGAACAGTCAGGATAGAAAATGCAGCATGCTTCTGTTGCTCACTCCCACTCACAGACATCTGAGAATATGACAGGCAGAACAGTCTTTGTGGGCTGCAATCATGACAGTTTAAGCATATCTGTGTTGGCAGTATGCCGGTTCCACACTCCCTGTCCCTAACTGTGCATTTCTCTTCCCTTGCTCCAACAGTGGTATTTTCTGATAATATGGTAAACCACATCGGGGAGCTAAACTGGCAAATACCTCCTTAACACTGCTGAGGCTGCCTGCCAGCCTAGTCCCCTTTCCCCCAAATATAGGGTCACTACCAGCAAGACCAACAAGAACCTGCTTTGGGTCGAGAGATGACACAGACAACTGCAGTCAAAGGAAAAAAGGCGGCAAAACTTTTTTAATTGGATTGGATTGTTAAGGAAACTGCAGCTTCAGACACTCCCATATCTGGCTGGCTTATGATAATAGAAGAGCTGTAACACATGACAGAGTAGCTGACTCTCATTTCAGGTGCTGTTCAGGTCTCACATGTAGCCATGAAAGCAGTCCAGTTAGCCTAGTCACTCACAACCTGTGCAAGGAAAGCCTTTGGTATTACTGGAGACTGCTGAGCTCTCAAACAAAGTGCCCATCTTGCTCTGCCCTGCTCCCTTTTCCCTCTGATGCTGGTATCAAAATAATAGAACCACAAACATCTTGCATGACATGTATTTAATAAAGCCAGAGTCTTATTGTAAAATCTCACCCAGAGATTGGTCTGCTACACCAGAAATGCCACTTAGAGCATATTCAATGCTGTTTTGTCTGCCCTGAAAGAAACTAATCTCATCTTTCTAAAACACAATTATATTTCTTAATGTTTTAGAAAGGACTCATTTTCAGATTAATCTAAGTGTGAACAATACCAACTCAAAGGGAAAGCTTAATGCTCCTGAAGGCAGTAGAAGAGATTCACTGGTGTGATTACATTTGGGGAAGTCTATTTTTAACAGCTATTTTTAAACTCTGAGACTAGGCAATTCAAAAGCAGCAATAATAGATTGAATAGTATTTCTTATGTTTCGATTGCATGCTAATTCATGTTAACAGTCTTCTGTGACCCTATGAAAATACACACAAGGACTGAGAAGATATCGAAGAACTGGAACATTTTGTAAAAACTATTTTGGTTTTGTGAACTATATGGAGAATGAAGTCTTACCTGGGAGCCTCTTGTTAATACATGTAAGAACTGAATGCCAAAAACTCTTGCCATTTCACTTGTTCTGTCAATCAAATCCAGTTTGTCTAACAACAGGAGATTTCCACGAACTCGGCTAACATAATGATCAACCATTTTCCATCTGTGAGAGTGAACACCTCATTATAAACAATCAGAAGAGTGCTGCTCTTTCTACTATGACAAACATATTTTTATGGTGACTTGTAACAAACCAGCAAATAAAAATTTTGTCTAGAACATATTAATACAGCTCTTTCAAAGGAGTGGCATATATAAATATACAGTTATGTATTCGAAAGATATACACAGAATGTGTTACAGCAAACTAATGTTAAGGCATCTCGCAATGACATACTACATCCTGTTCTAACTGCCCCAAAGGATTACGAAAACAGAAACAACTATCTCCTCATCTCTTTACATGCTTTTTAACTTAGTGGACCTTTGTGGAAACATCCTTCTGTATTAAGAATGCCTATCACAGCTGAACAAAAATTCATAATTTCAGTATAAACCACATTTCCACCTAGTTACAAGATTCGACTTTTACAGAAACGTTATGTATGTCACGAACAATATGCAGATCAGTACTCAGTTTCATGAATTGTTCATATCACACAATACCAAATTGCTTCAAGAAGAGTGAAGCTGAATCTGATACATGTCATATGACTGTATTTTTAAGCAGCTATAGCTACTGTCTTAGCATCTTGTGTGCTATTTTGTAATATTTTTAAGCCTAGCTTGCTTGGCTAGCAAGTGAACTGAAGGTCTGTGAAGTGAAACAGAAACCTGTCAGTTCATTAAAAGCCCTTCTGATGAATAGTCTATACAAAATAAAATAAAGACATTATGGAACTTCAAAATAGTACATCTATTCAGGCATGTTGAAAATGTAACTGAAAACATCTTGTTGCAATATTGAGGGTATAACTATACAACAGAACATCCAAGTAAATAAGTTCATGTTGCTGCACATACACTGCTCCAGCACCTGAGCTAAATTGATTATTTCTTCCTATGGTGACTATCCAATGCTAAGAATCTGGCCTTAAAAACAGTAAACAAAATGGATTAATAGATCATTACCTGTAGACATCTGCCTTATTGTCAAACCAATCAGACAGAACTCGGAATGTAAATAAAGGAAAACGATGATGAAGAACATGAAAGCCCACATTTTCAAAAGTGTAATTCGTTAGATTCACCTAGAAAAACACAGTGGACATGTCAAAATGCATGATGGCTTTCATAATCGAAAAATTTCTACTTTTCAAAAACTGCAAGAACTAAATTTATTAACTTTTTATTAGTATTTTGTTAAAAAACTTAGTATTTATCCTTAGAAGTCCCTAACTATCTACAAATCAGGAAAAAGCATCCCTTATCAATTGAAAAGAATATGCAGAATTAAGCAGTTCATAAAGATCAGGTCTGAACTTGGTCAGAACAAGATTTGTAAAGACTGGGCAATTTGAGTATTAAATAGAAAGTTATAAATGG
>WEKY01052145.1:0-24091 GCA_013390045.1 Picathartes gymnocephalus | reverse complement strand
AGAGGAAGAGGAAGAGGAAGAGGAAGAGGAAGAGGAAGAGGAAGAGGAAGAGGAAGAGGAAGAGGAAGAGGAAGAGGAAAAGTTCCTTCCATCTTTATTAATTCTCTTATAACCACTTCGATGGGGGGGAAGGTTATGAGGAGGCTACAACCTCAGTATTTGAGGTACAAGCACACTACAGATTTTTGCATTTTTTACATTAACGTTCATTGATTTATATTTTCCTTGCTCCATAATTCCTAACATTTGCTTTTGCAACCATTACAAAGCAACAGGCTCAAGTTTTTAATAGAACAATCACAGTAAAGTACTTCTTATTTCATAGTGATTTAATATCTATGGAGATCTTTGGCAAGAGCCCTCGCAAAAACAGCTTTTTCAACTGTTTTGATTTTTAAAATCTCCCTCATCCACATCACCTTGGTGACTGCAAAGAGCTACAACAAATTTCTGAGACAGTTTTTCATTTTACAAAGTCATCCTGACTCTTCTCAGGTGCAACAGCACATTTATTTAGCTATTCACTAACTCCATTCTTCAGAATGAAGGCTTCTATTGATGGGCTAAGTATAGACACTAGGCTTACCATTCTCATCCAAGTTTTCTTGCCAGTCTAAATAGACTTTTTTTCCAAATTCTGGAGGAAAGCATCAGCACTTGGGCCCAATAAAATTTGCCCTAAGTACAAGAATGGTTATTGAAAGTGAGGATTTTATTACAAAGCTGCTGTCCAGGACAACTGCTGCTCAGGAGCATTTTTATGTTCTTGTATTCTAGCCAGAGAAACCACAAATGATGATTATGGTAGGTACTCTGAATGACTGGAGCCAAGGAAAGCAAAAGAAGGCTTGGTAGCAGAAGCACTTCCAAGAACTGAAAACTTAACACACAACTACAGAATTTAAGTCCAGGTTCATGAATACAGGACACACAGAGAAGTGGAATATGCCAGGAATTTGAAAATTCAGAAAACACCAGAAACTCGTTGGTATTTCTAATTTTTTTTTGGTGTGTGTGTGATTATACTATTAACAAACAGAGGAGTAAGAACAAAAAAAGGTCTATCTGAAGAAATACTCAGCATTTATTTTTAAAATTTGTTCATAAATTTCAACTTGCTTCTACTGGAACTGAATTGAAGCCCTGAACAAATAACTTACCTGGCACACGAGAAATCATCTGGCATAAATCAACATTCAGGGCTGCAGCCCTCTGTAAGAGATAACCCCAGGAATGCATCTGGACTTCATAGCCTAGCAAAATGTCTGGGTCATATCTAGAGAGGTAGGGGAAAAAGAAAAAATGAGCTTCATATCATTTACAAAAATATTTCCCATGAACAAAGTATAAACAGGATTGCATTCAAATCATGTTGAGTTTAAAAAAGACGCAGTCAATCGGTTTCTACAAAAGCAGCATCTGGACTAGAAGACAATATTTAAAACAGGCAATCTCTTAGGATTTTTAATAACATTCAACGGCAAAAATATTTAGAAAGAATATTTTCACTGGAATTTTTTTTACATACTTCTACTATTTCAGTCTTTAGAAATAAAGAACAAAACTGAGGTCTCATCAGGTTTTATTGATGGCATCAGGATGTATTGACCATGAACAGAAACTTAGCTACTGGCATCAGACAGATGTGCAGTGAAATACAGTCATGCCTATGGAACAGAATTTGCCACTAGGTTAACTGGAATGTTTTACAAATAATAATGTGTCACGCATACTGCAGTGTAACTTTGAGTAATCAGAGGGAACTTTGGGTCCTAAATGATGACCCTTTAGTGGGAGTTACAATTTGTAGTTGAGTGTGAGCTGTCTAAACTGAAACATAGAGAAAAGCAACCACATCTACCAGTTCTCTTTAAATACCTCTTTATTTATGATAACCTTCTTTCTAGAAGATACACAAGAAAAACTCATTTTATGTTTGTGATTGACTGGCTCAAGCATGACAAAAAGAAAAGTCAGAATTGACTTCTGACAGTCACTTCCAATCAGGCTTAGAGTAGAGCTCACTAGACAGAAGGACAAACAAAGTAGCTTTAAAGACAAAGCACAGGTAGGAGTTAGCTCAGAGGAGCCAGTATCACCTAACTTTCGAGTAGGCACTATTAAAAACAGAAGTCATGATCTGGTGACTTGCTCAATAGCCTAAGAATGATTTTGCTGGGCTGGGCAGAAGGAGACCGGCCAAAGTAACATGAGATATCTGTTATTTTTATAGCAAAAAAAGAAAGGAAGCTTCAGATGGGATGAAAGCTGCTTCTTGGTTAGACTAAGTCATCTCTAGTGTATTTTTCAACCTTGATGATTCTGTAATTCTAACTAAAGGGTCTTTTGAGTTCCAGCAGGCAGCATTCAATACAACTGAATGACATCAGGGCAGCTGTCAGGAGGTGGATGACAGGTTGAGGATCCTGTACCATAGTCTATGCCCAACACTACAACAGGATGCAGGTTTGCAGACCTTAGTTTATGTAGAGAGTAGGCAGGGGCCTTGGATTATGAACAGGAACTCTGTACTTCTTGCATCCATTAACACATGAAAAAAATACAAACATTTCCTGACTGTTGAATACAGAACACCCTTTCCCTGAATACTGAGTTAGTTGTATCACAGACATTACAGATGAAGCTTCAGATTTTATCAGGAAAGTGTCTTCCTTGCTTATGTGTCCTAGTCAAAGGCAATGACAACTCACTTCGATGATACTAATTACTCTGAGAATAGCTCCAAAAAAAGAGTTTCTCCACACTTCTGCCATGGACACTAACTTTCTGTGAAAAATAGTTGAACTCTGTTAGTCAGCATGGCTCTATTACAATTTGGGCTTTTGCCCCTGCCAGAAGTTGCAAAAATCCCCTTTATCACCTACTTCTACTTATGAGGGAATGGTTTTGATACAATTTTTGCCTAAAGAAGGGGATCCCAAAGTAAGTTTTTGATTTCTAGCATTCTACAGAAAGTAAACAAACTATCACTTTGCATTTCGGGGATATTTTGGTATCTGCTCTTTATGTTGAAAGAGTAATTATTTGGTTTTGGAGGCGGAAATGATCATCAGGAGTGGAAGCAGTTAATTTAGTCAATATGGAAACCTATTCTACCAATGGTACAACCCCAAAGCTACTTGGAACAATTTATGGACAAATGACTGAAGCTAGCCTGCAGTTCATTCCAGCAGCAGAATCACTGTCAAAAAGAGTTATGACCGCTTGCTGCTCTGCACAACATACAATGATTGCAAAATGATGCTCCAAAATTATTCATAGCTCCATTTCAGCTTTCACATGAAAAGGAATTATGTCATGTTCTATACAAGCATAGAATAAACATTGTAGAAATTAACATATTTTCAAATTAATTCTTGTAAGTAAACTATCCTGGTCCTAGCATATTGGAAAACACTGATTAATTAAAATGTACTGATTAATTAAAATGAGGGAAGTAGTCATTCATGTTCATATTTGAAAACTGGCATCACATAATTCAAAATGGAAAATACTTGTAGATTTTACACAGGACAAGGCATTATGCAGATGAGTTTCAAGATAGATGCAAATGTGAATCAGAAACGCGTGAATAACTGCTTAAGTGGTACATAAAACAATATTCATTATGCCGAAAATCTGCTTTCTCTTTTAAGCCTGTTCTGAACAGAAACAAGAACTGTTTGGAAGCAACAAGTTGCCATAACCATATTAGCAGCTACCACCTGTGATGAAGAACAGTTGCTTTGGGTTTTAACTTGCCCAAGCAGGGCATTACCTTTCTCAACTCCTACTTAAAAAAAAAATTAGTGGGCTATTTTATTACTACTGCAACTGAATATATTGCATCAGTTCTGGAGATAATCTTCCCATTATCTTTTAACCTAATGAACAAAATGATCTCTGTAATCCATCTGCATATGATCTCAAGAACTGTTTCTCTAGTATCCTTCAGACGTGAAGATGTTTTTATAGGACAAGACATAAAACCCCTTTAGTTTATGGTGTTTTCAGATACATGATTTTTCTTATATAAATAAATTGTATCTGACTTAAGTATCACATATTTTAACACAATTTTATGTGAATCCACACGTAGATTGGAAAGCTTATTAATCAAAAGACTTTTAAAAAAAGCAGTGTGCTAGTTTTGAACTCAGTCTTGCTTGTCCAGGCCATTAGGGATTGCCTGTAATTGTACATTACTGAGTTGCAGGCTATCACTTTATGGCACACTACTTACTCTGCTTTTCCATCCCAACCAGACACCACACATGCATTAAGGGGAGCATCTAATTTCAGCATCTCAAGTTTTCTAAGCTGGTCTCTATCACCATTGAACAAAAAGGCCTCTTTGGGTGAACCATTTTTTGTATTTTAGCCACCTCTTGCAGACCAAGATCCTGTTCTAACTTTTCTGATGATGAGGATAGCTAATTAGACACTGACAGTGAAGTATGGATATTTAAGTTTTAGTCAGATGACTTATACAAAGCTATCTAAATGGAACATCAAGGTAGAGTAGCTAGTAAATGGTGAGATCAAATCTTACTGAAAATTCCCTGTAATCACAGTCCTTTAATGTCAGTTTGTCCGTATTTAAAACCTGGATCCAAGTGGTATCCTTCTAAAAGCATGAAAACCAATAAACTGGCAACCGAGTTGCTCAGATACTCCAGTAAGTTACACATATATGCATTTTGTATGTATATCTGTATGCATTCGCAAGTATTTCTGAATTATCTCTGAAGGAAAAAACACAGTAACATTAAACTGAAGAATTCCTTTCTGCTAAGTAACACTTAGAACCCTGAACTCCTGCACTACATATGCTTAAGATCTACCTTATGCAACAGGTTTAACAGATCTACAAATTTCTTGCACCTAGTAAGAGACACTGTTGTTTCTTGCTTTTAATTTGCTTGCTGATGAACTACACCCCAATTTATGCAGCAGAAATGCCCTCTCCTGTACCAGTGGCCCAATCTGGTGTACTAGTGGTACCAATGAATCAGTGTGACACTTGCCAAGATCTGTGGTATTCTATTTGCTATTAGAGAAGAGATGTCTGGAGCTAAAAGAGTACGTTATTCCACATGGAAAAATGAACAGGCAAACCCAAAGTTTAGCTGATGTAAGCTGAGCTGAAGTGTGACTCTCACTTTCTCTCTCCTTTTTTCATAGAGTGCCACAAAGACAACAGGGTGTGAGCTAAAAGGACAAGTTTTATATGTTTCATCCTCCTGTCTCACAATTTTTACAGTATATTATGAAGCTGGTCTTCATCATCAGTTCAAGCTATTTTATTAGAAGAAATTGCAATGAGACCAGCTGTTACACCTGCAAGAAACTAGTAAATTGTAATACTGATATTTAAAAGCTCCTGGCTAGGAGTAACACGACAGGAATAAGAGGTGTGCTTGCCAACATATGCTCCTTTGTTAAAGGGATGGGCCCTGATACTGCTTTGCATGTTGTTGCCAGACTTTCTGCAAAGATGAAAAGCAGCATTTATGCTGGCAGGATTTTAACACAACAGCATTAACATTCAACTCATACATGCTGCAGAGAGAAGAAATGCCATTATTTTCCTTTCCAGCTACATCATATATGCTGCTATGACATCTCTTCCTCTTTCTCATTTGACAATTTTGTGAATGAACACTATAGCTCCCAGTTATAACTTCCCTTCTATTATGTGTCTGGTTTTCCTGACTGCTATTTTTCTTCCAGTTATGATTAAGAGAAAAAGAGGAGGGGGAAAAAATTATGCCAGACCTGTGATACAGACAAAAGCAGCAACTGTGCATAGCAACACAATGCTTGGTGACTCAAACACATAACTGAAATATCTGAAAACATTTTTCCAGTTTGTCTTAGACAATAAAAATCCATAAATTTGATACAGGACATTAAATACAGATTTCTACAGGAAAATGTCACTGATGAAGATGATACTGGCCTGGAAAAAGAAAGTTAGATTAGCACATCTCTATTTTAAGAAGAAAACGTTGCTAGAGCATTTACAGAAGAAGAAATATAACGCACTGTATCCAAACAAAAAAATTCATTAGCATTATACCTTACAAGAAAAAACATTATAAAAAATAATTAAGTATTAAGCATTAATAGTACACAAATGTTATCCCCAAAATGTTTATGTAAAATCTTCCATTATACTCTGTTCATGTAAATTTATCAAAAACTACTTCAATGGAGGCAAGGAGCTGTAGGCGTCTGGTAAGTAGCAATGAATTTACTACTCTTCTTTTCAAGCCCACCCTGTTTTCACATCCTCTGTGTGTCAAGAGAGATGGGGACTGTGCATCCCCACATGAATTCCCCAAATTTTGCTCCTCTCACACCTGCAGGATCAGCCCTTTTCTGCTTGAAGAGAAATGAAACAATTTGCCTTAAAAGTGCAGGAGAGGCCCACACATTTAGTTTCTCTTTCATGGCAATCCACTGCTCCATCAGACTTGCACATCTCTAGTTTTCCTATGTTTTAAATCTCCATGCAAACATTCTTGTAGCATTCCCCTCCACCTTCTCCTCCTCAGTCAGCTTTCCTGTGTTAGGGAGGTATGGAAATGTGTTTACTCTTTTTCCTGCCTTTAGGTTCAGAGAGATTGTTCTCTAACTTTCTTGAGCAGAATGATTCTTCCATTTTTTTTCCCATCTCAGTGCAGCTGACACCTTATGATCAACAGAGGATCTATTCAAGAAAGCATGTCAGGTAGTACAACAGAATGCTTTAGGACAGCAATATAGGTCCAGGCTCCATTTCAAGAAAAAAAAAACAACCTCTCTGACAATTCCAGAGAGCCTACAACTTGGATTTCTCTGCTTCTAAGACATCCCCAATGGCTGCATAGGATTAGAAGGAGATTGTCTCTCAGCTGCTTTATGCCAGTTTTGAGCTGAAGCCCTTTTTTTTTTTGCTTTACAGCCAGAGTACAGCTTACCAAAGAAGGGAAATTTGGATCTATGCAGGTGCAGCTCCCTCTCAAGGTCTAAGACAGTTGTCAAGATACCAAAAAACAATCTAATGATGCCTTTCTTTGTTATAAATCTGTGCTATTCTTCCCTCCCTCCCTCCTCCAAACTCACCTTTGTGGCTCATCCTTTCTGTCTGTTTCCTGACTCTCAAACCTCAACCTCAGTATTCCAATACTTTTTAAAATTAAAGTTGTCTCTACATAGACTTTGGTACTCACACTTGTAAGTACTTCCATTTCATAGGTTAGTCACTCTCAGTAGGAATCTCCTAGAAAGTGAGGTGCTTATTCTCCTCAATATTTGGACAAATCTGCAAATTTTCAGTATAGATGAAATCACAGATCACAATTCAAGAGAAACAACCAGGTCTTCTTCTGGCCTACTAGAACTCAATACGACTTATTTCTGTTTGCCAAGGGCTCTGAGTTAATCAGAGACAATATCTACTAATCCACAGAAGAAGATTTAACCTGGTATTTACTTCAGGAATGCCTAGGTATTAACCGGACTAAACAACCCTAAACAACCTCACAGTGAAGGTACTAACTGATTCCAACTTCTGTTCATCAATTTCAGTGAACTTGCTAGAACAATACTCATGTTCAGTGAACACTGAATAATTTTAGCTCTGCTATAAGGAGCTAGATTTGGGAAACACTCTTCAGTGATAAAAAGCTAGTCAAAGAGACTGATGAGCTAAGAGTATTGCAAAAGTTACAAATTGTCCAGGAATCACCTTTCCCTCATCTGTGTGTTGGAAACAGGGACCATGAATTCTCTACTGGGCTCTTCCACAGTTTACATGTATTGACAAGAAGTTACAGAATCAACCACTATTTATTTTCAGTAGCCAGGATAGAAAGAAAACAGAAGGCCTAAACAAAGAAGCAGAAGGCTGGAACTTGAAACAAATAAATATGTTCCACAATTTCACATATATGGAATAAAAGGAAGAATTGACCAACTACTAAGAGAATGACTAGAAATGGCAACAAGAATTCTTAAACTGGACTGCATAAGATAATTTCTCCTGGAGCTGAGATCCTCTCTGTTCAGTGCTCCAACAAGCTGAGAAAGTCTGTTCCTGATATTGACAATCAAGAGTGAATAGACAGTCTGTCATTTATTATGCCAGGAATCTGGAATTTCAGTCTTCCACCCATCTCTGCCTAAGAGGCCAAGAACATGAACCAAAATCAGGCTGCAGCCATGCTGGGCATGATGTTCAGTCACAAGAGCCTATTATTGTTCAGTCTAAATCATATGTCAGAATATAAGATAATGATATAATTCTCAGCTTGAAAATTAAGGTGATTTTGAGTGTTGCTCCATGAAGTTCTAGTGGTAATGTTTCTTAAATATGGCCTGATAGTTTTCTCTCTCTCATCCACCAGACCTACTGTTAAGTGTATCTATCAGCCAAAGTACCTAGCTTGTGCTGGAAAAGAGTAACACTAAAAAGATCAGCAGAAGATTGTTTAAAAAATAATTATTAATTTTCATTAAAGCTGCTTGCTTGTTCATTTTTCATTGAGGAAGTTTTTGCAGTCCACTACTTCTTAATCACATAGTTTTACCATACGTCCTCCTTCAGTTAAAACTACTATGGGTCTAGACACTTGGTTTCTTTATAGAAAATAAAGGAGGAAAAAGAGCAGCAAACTGCAGATGTGGTCCAAGTTTCAAAAAACATCTATTTTGAGAGTCCATCAGAAATCTGATATCTGAGGTGTTATTCTAGAGTTGGCAGGGAAGTAGACTAAGATGATGACAGTAGTGTGTCTCTCCATTAATAGATCAAACCTTTTGTCTTCCAGGAATACAGGTCAACTAGCTCAATATTTGTGGATGAAGTTGCTGCATCAAAAAGCACGCTAGAGAAGATCTCATAGAAGATCCCATAAGCAGAGATTTCTCAGTCAGCAACCTGGTACATTCCATCTTGAAGTACACCAAAATTGCATGACTTTTCTGTAATGCCTTCGGTATGTACAGATAAAGAACTTTGTTCTTCAGTGATAAACATATATTTTAACTGCTGAGTTCTCTCTACCATATTCTTTCTGTCCTGTCACTTTTAAAACTTTCACACAACTGGTGGAGAAATCATTTATTGTCAGTTTCTCATTCTGAGTAATTTTCCTAAGTTTGATGGAGCACTAGATTTCCAAGAAAGAGAAAAATAATATATTCCTTACCTGAATTTTGTCTTCTCTGAACAGGAATCTGCTGCTCTGTCAGGACCCACCCTGTGCTGGTTGCATTCAGCAACTCTTTTTGTACTCTGGCTTCATGGGGTTGGTCAAAGTCTTTCTCATCAGAGGTTTTCTGGTTGGAGAGAGAAAGAATTGCAAATGTACTCTGCCTAGTTTCTTTTTTTTTTTTCCTTGTGCCTCTGTTCCAGCAGGGTGACTCAGAGTTTAAATCTGTTTATTTTCCTTGAAATTTTACAGCTTTGCACCTGTCAGTAGGGCCTGGAGAGACATCTGTGGTTCCACCTATGCACCAGGCGAGAGGGCTCTCGAACAGGCTTCTCAGCCTTGGTGGAGATGGGGAAAACCAGCAGTTTTCCAAGTTTGATGGAGCAGGGGATTTCCATTCAGAGAAGACAAAACTAATGAAAGAAAGTGATTTTTCAACGAACCCTTATTTTAAACTGCAGCAATTTCAGTACCATGCAGGTTTTTTTCTGTCTTGCCTCAGAGTTCCTAGAAAACTCTTCCTGTTTGAGGGGTTTTCTATAGCTCTCAGCACTGTTAATATCTACTATTCTGAGAGTTTCAGAGAGAGATGTGTAATGAATTCTGGGGTTAACAGGAAAGTTGTATGCTAAAAAGGATTACTTATGTGGCTGATTGGTTTCAAGACTGTAACTCAGCTGCTTAAGAGGATCTGAATATTCTTGCTGTCAGAGAAAAGGAAAAGCAAGAAGTATTTTTATTTGAAAGACCACCATGCTTGTCCACTCTAGAAATAAACCTTTAAGGGAAACAACAACAAAAAAAACCCAGTGTTTGAAAGACTGGCAGGGTTGAAGGAACTAAATCTGCTGTTCCAAGCCTGAAAAATAAAAGCAGAACGTACAGATATGCTACCTTTTTACAATATTCACTACTTCCTGGAAAAGAGTTCTTTCATCAGTAGCGTAACTGACTTCTAGTCCTGTAACTCCAGATCTTGTAAGCAAGGGGGCTTGGTCTCTGCTCCCTAGAAAATAAAAGCAAAAAAACCTGTTACAATTTAGAAGGAATTTCATTACTTCAGTCAACAATACTGCTTTAGAATAAAACATACGACTGAAAAGAAGTATGGAACACAACTTATTTTTATCTTTAATAATTAGTACAATTAATTTCATCAACTTATTTTGTTCCTCTTGGGTGGAATAACTTTTTCTTTTCACTTTGTAGAATTCTGTCATAGTGGTAATCTTGCACAAATTCTCAGATATAAACAAATTTGATTCAAGAGAAGTTTCACTATTTTACATGTACAAGAGTCCAGCTACTAGAAAATTACTTTTAATAAGAAATATTAAATGACTATATGATAGCTCACACACTGTCTTCATGCAAAATATCATTTTAATTGCTATCTTAGAGTAGTGCTTTGCAAAATGCCTTACAGAATGAAAATGCTATATAACAGTATAGTTCTTTTTTTCAGCACACTGCTAAGTTACTGACAAAAATGGAAAAACATGAGAAACTGCTCACTTAGTTCACATTAAGTGTCCACACTGATAACATCTGAGTAATATCTAAATATGTATGCATGCAGGAACTCAGCATTTGCCTTCCACATTAAAAAAACCCTCTTTAAATAAATTATGCACAACGCATACTCTGTTTTCTCTATACAAGAGAAAGGAGGATCTCTGTTAAGATGATGTAGATCTTAAGAACTGAAGTTTTTAGAAGGCATTTTACTTTGACACATTCTTAAGATCTTGAGAATTAAGAAAAGTGTGCTTTCAAAAATAAATGTTAAAACCAGTACTGTGACTTACAAAGCAATAATAACACAAAAGGGGAAAAAAAGATGCATCTCAATGTCAAGTCACTTCACAGGGAACTCAAAAAGTTCTAACCAAGAAAGTATTGACAGCACACATCAATTAAAGCAACGAATGTCACAATAACATTTAAACACATCATTTTACACTAACAAAACCAGATCAGAACCTTTGTTTGTTCAAAGTATTATTGGACCTTTTACAGAAAGCTTTTTCTTAATAAATTATCAGTGGCACACACCTAGGGAGCCATAGCGGCTATACTGTGGAAAAATCTCACTTAGTAAGATAATGGAAATAAAGTTTTTAAAGATAGTAACAAGCACATAATACGAGAATAAAATTCACTGAGAATAATAAGAACTTAGCTTAACATGATATAATATCTACAATACTTCGAAAAATAAACTAGTAAAAGAAGAAGCTGTTGCCTTATTGCTAAATTTATTTTTGGTAGATTTTTGTCCATGGTTAAAATTTTAGACAGTATTTTGTGGTTTGATACATATTCACAATGCCAAAGAAACCCTGAAAGAAAGAGGACTACTTTGGGGATGTTTTTTGGTTTGAGGTTTTTTTTGGTTGGTTTTTCTTTACTAGCCTAAACCAGTGGTACTCAACCTTTAACAGCTGGAGAGCCACTTCTTAATAAAATGGAGTTGCAGAGCACCATAAAAATCAAGTATCAACAGTGTGATTTTTTTTTTCCATCATGACACTTCAATGTGTGACGATGCTGCCTTAATGCCACCACACATTGATACATCACGACATGACACATCAGCATCCTCTCTCCCAGCAGCATTCTGTCTCCAATCCCTTCTGGCTGCTAGGAAGGAGTGGGGTGGAGGGGTGGAAGAGGCAAAAGGGCAAGTTTTTCCCCATTCTGCCCCACAGCTGCTGGGTGGGAGGTGATCTCTACTCTTACCTGTGGGGGGATCCCAGCAGCTCCTTTTCTTTCCCCCTATGGGAGGGGGGAACTTCAGCGACTCCCACACTGCTGGTCCATTTGCTCAGTGCTCCCCGCGCTGCCTGATAGAGTGGAGCGCCGATCAGATGCCTACATTGCGAGAGCCGCCTGTAGGGCCATGAAGAGCCACATCCGGCTCTAGAGCCACAGGTTGAGTATCACTGGTCTAAACAAAGCCAAAAAGGTACAATAGAATAAGGGCCCCTGTTTAGATCCTAAAAGGATCAGATAAAACCACAAAAATAACCCTTAAGTAAAATATAAAACATACTGTCTTGCTTTTAACATTTTTCTACTTGTAGCTATCCAGCAACTTGAGTAGGAAACTAAAGGCAGGTTTTCCTCTTTACACTTTTAGAACACTGCAGGAGCTTGTCCACAAGTACGCAAACATGGATATTTTGCACTCGCGTATGTTATTTGTGGTTTACAGCCCATGCAATAGTTCTTTGGAAGATATAAGCAGGAAAACTCCATATTTAATACGGCCATTCAACAAGACAAAATTAAACGAGATACATAGTAATATAGATACTCTATTACATTTTGCTTGCTACCATTTGATTACTACGAAATAGCATTTTTGTAAAATATATTAAGAAAAAAGAAATAGGAACCTTGGCTTGAGAGTGTCCTGTCTCTATCAATCACTATAGCACCAGTGATTTCTTTTTTATCAGTATTTGGCAGTGCTGAGTCTGATGAGATGCAATAGAATAAAGCACAGATTGGATCAAACTCTGGGTCTGGTTCCAAGTCTCGTCTTGTTCGAGCATGTAACTCCATACTGATGAGGGTAAGGTGTTGGACCTAGCAACAAATAAAGACAGTATGTTAGTTTGTTCTGCAGGTTTCTTAAAAAAAAATTAAGGGAAGACCATCAGTGCAAATTAGGACAGTGCAGATATTTATATGGTGGTATTACATTGTAACTACAAGGTCCCACCTGAAAATTAACAGAAGTGATTAAACATGAATCTCTGGATCTCATTTTTCTGCAAAAAGCACCATCTTAGGAAAAAATAAGATTAACCCTTTAACACAGTTTAATACTCAGTTACGAAAATTCAGTATGTGTTTCTGAGTACTGTATTCTTCTACCAAAAGCAGCAAATAAGACAAAAACCAGATAATATTCAAGCTCAACAATTGTAAATTCCTGTAGTGTTTTCAAAAAGTGTTGTACATTGAGCTGAATCACATTTCTGAGCTGATCAAGAACAAAGAATCACTCTTCATTTTTCTTCTCCCTTCCCTCCCTCGCTCAAGACAAGCATGAAATCTTACAGGAAGGTAGGGAGAATACCTAACTTTGCCTTCACCCACATGAATGAAATTCCACATCATATTGCCAGAGCTTTTTGCAGAATGGCTTACATTAAGAAAATGCTACTCCCTATATACTATCAAGTTTTGACTCTGCAATAAAGACAGTATTATTTAATACTGCTTCAACACTATGTTGCTGTTCTGTTGCATAGTATTGCTCATGATGTGGATTAATGGAGAGGTTGGACAGATTATGAGGGAAAAATTAGAAGTATTTCTGTGTATGCAGAACACCCTAGGGGCAGCCTGATCTCCTCTAGCTTTGCATGCTAAATCGCTACGAACATCACTGAAGTGAAATTTTACTATCAAAGCTCCATCTCCATTTCCTCCAAGATCACTGGTTTCTTGTGGCCTCTCCTGTGTCCTTTACTCAGTGCTATCTCCCTATCTCCTCTAGAAACTGGCCAACAGCTAATTCCAAGGGTGTGGAGACTGTCTAGGAGCACACATGCACCGACTGCTTGCCCTGTCAGCAGCCGAACACAGCAGCACTGTGTTTACATTGCTTCACTTCCTTCAGCACTTTGATTCCTCTCTGCACACCGAACACTCATCTACATTAAATACAGAGAGACTTCCTTTGAGATAGGCACCCTTAGTTAAATGTAGTAGAAACTACCCAACAGGTTCAGAAGGTAACAAGTAGAAATACCAGGAGGTCCTGACTGATTCTTGCCAGATGCCTTATTTCTTAAGGAAACAATCAATGAAAATTATGGTCAACTAGTTTTTCAAAAAGTGATTATATGTAAAACTTACTATTTCTTCCAATTTTTTTCCTTTATTTTTATTTTTAAAGGGAGGTTTACCATCTTCTCAACCAGAACATTGTGAAGTCTAGTTCAATACTGTTAGAGGCATTGGACATCAAGCTGAAAGTGGTAGATCAACTACTTAAAAGCTGCAGACATCACACGCTGATTAATTTTTAAGTCATGTAGGGACTCAGGAAAAAAGATTTATTATCTCTGCCAGTATAAAATCAGCCCAATAAATTATAACTTTATAAAGTGACATGTAACAGTAAAGTTACCTCATGTAAAGATTTTGCTTCCTGCAGGTTTTCCACACTGACTTTAAAACCGTAAGTATTATTTAAAGATGGTCCTTCAATCTCGGAAGTCTCTTTCTTTGGAGCAGCAAGGGCAGCAAATTGATTCTTATGGGGCAGGGGAAGAAAAAAGCACAGGATAATGAGAAAACACAGGTTGCTAAACTCATATGTAATATTAAATAATATGCAACATTAAATACAAATTTATCAATGAAAATGCAAATGCTACACTGCAAATTACTAACAAGTCCCCAACCTTTCACTATCTCCTCATTCCATTTTTCAACATGCAAACAACAGTTGTATTTTTCTGCCTTTTAGGAATAATTTTAATTCATAGCAAAGCAAGGGGCAGTTTGAAATACTTACAAAACCTCCCAAACAACCAAAAACTGCCAGATCCCTACCAAAAAGAAAACCCCAGTCCCACACTGGCTTTCTTGGAAGTCTGAGGATATGGAAACCAGCAATTCTCTATTCTCTCTTGAGCAACAATTTGTCAAAACCCTCTGTTACAGTCATCACTTTTTAAAGCACTGAATTAAAGGTACATTAAGTACCTCCTTGAAATAGGTGCATACCAGTATACTGAGAAGAAAAAAACTACTGGGTCACTCCAATAATGCACCTAACCTGCCATTCTGTTTCCAACACGGAGAGCAGAAACACTGTTCCGGGAAAACAAGTCCAATCCCTTTCCCTCTATCAGCACACCACAAACTGCCCTCCTTGCTTTCAGAAAATGCTTAGAACATTGTCTGAAAACTAATACACACAGAGACACATAAACATACACAGGTCTGTGTATACATATATAAAAAAGGGAAATAACACTAGAACTTAAAAAGGATGTTGTAACTCAAAGAGCAGAACAACATCTTTACATAATGTCTCTTTAGTGTTTCATTAGTGTCTCACTACCCTAGAACAGCACCCTCGATCTCCAACTTACGCCCACTTCCCTCAAATTAAACTCATAAATTTCTTCCTAACTTTGAGTGTGCTCTGATTCTACAACAATTGCACCCTACCACTTTAAATGTATTTTCAAGATCTTGACAGCAAAAGACAAAAATAACAAAGAAGAAATGGAAACGTGTATATGCGGCATAATAAAAATACATCTGTACAGAAAATGTTAACTTACCTTCATTTGTGTGGTTAGAAGTACTCTTCGAAGACCATCAGTATTACTTCCCCTCTTGTGGTTCAGTTTCTGAGCTTTTGGTTCTGTAAACGTATGAGTGAAAGACTACTTAGCCTCAACAGTATTGTCTAGGCTTTAAACAACATGCAAGAAACAACAGAGGCATTTCATTAACATTACAAACAAATATTCCATATATAAACAAATAGAGCTTTATCCTTTGTCAAATCCAAAACACAACTACGACAGTTTGGTATTTATGGACATTTAGGAACATAGTACAAGGCCAGTAAGTTACAAAGCCTCACACCATTATCATCTTGAACACTGCAATGTTATTCACACTCTACATTGAGATTATTTTTGGAAAAATACAAGCAATATAGTCAACAAGATTAAAAAGTCCCCCAAATAAGCAATACTTCTAAATTAAGCTTTTAACCAGTATTTCAGAGTTCTAGAGACTAGAGACTGTTAGGAAGCAAATGGATGTTCTACTTCTAGACTTTTTCAATAATTCAATAGTTACCTTAACAATAATGCATGGAACTTTTCCTATCAAAAAATAGTTTTAAATATATTTTTGCAGAAATACAATTTTTTTTCTTATATGTCAAAAGAAATTTATTCAGATTTGTGTGTGTGTGTGTGTGTGTGTGTGTATTATTAGAATCACTTAATGGATTTACCTGCAGATAAAGGAGTTAAACCAAGAACTTCAGGTATTCCATCTTGGTTCTTTCTGTGCACAATGGGTGTACTATGTAAGCAAATAGATTCAGAATTTCCAGGATCTTCATTAACTGGAAATGGGGATGTGTCAAAGGATGTCCTAATGTCCTCCTGGTTGCATGGAGAATTTTGTGCACTTCTAACATCATTTCCTTCCACAGAAGACAAAATAATATCCTGATTTTTCCACTCTGTGTCTTCTAAACTGGACTGCTTAGGATCTGGAGATGCCACTTGCTGCCAAGGAGGAAGCACTGGAGAATCCGGTGAACTATAACTGACATAATAATCTTCTTCCTCCTCTTCCTCCTCATCATGTTCTGGAGCTGAAGTAGTGTGTGTCTTGCTTTCACATGAAGTTTTATTAGAGTCTATGTCATTTTTAGTATTTACAGAAGTTCCTATAGTGCTTATAGACTTATCACAGGTTTCCTTGGTTTGCATTTTTGTATTTTCTGCCACAGAGGCAGGAGAATTCTTTGTAGGCACAATAGGTCTTTCATCTTCTGGGCTAGACAAATTTAAATCTTTAGCTACTTTTATTACTTCTATAGATTCCTCCTCAGACAATACTGCAGAGTTGAAATTCTCATCTGCCTTTGCCAGCTCAGCAGAATGATTCTTAGGCAATTTCTTGAAATGTTCATACTCTTCTTTGGCATGAAGCCATATTTGAACTTGCTGTTGGCTTGGAGCACACTTGCATGGCATTATGACAATTTTTTTGTCTTCATTAGTTTTATGGCTATGACCTTCTCTTTTATTAACAGTAGAGTGACCATAATGAGGAGGAGATCCTGGTCTAGGACTTTCTGTCATTGCTGAAAACGCAGTCTTCCAGAGTCGTAGACCTTCTAATGAGAAGTCCCCTTCAAACTCAAGGAGGTCATTTGGAAGTCTGGTTTCCACTGTGAGAAGCCGCCCTCCAATCTCCCTGTGAAGAAAAGTAGTTTGAATTACTGTTTACTCTAAACTGCACTGCACGCAGTCCTCCAGATGATGGAAAAGCAGAGTACTACTAACTAGTTTTCTCACTATGCAATTCCCATGGGCAGTATTTTTATTTTACAAACCATGAAGACACATTCCCACTTACTACAACAATATGCAATAAGAAAACCCCAAAATATCATGAGAAAAAATGGGTATCTGGACTGGAAGCCCAGTGATTTTCAATTTCAAATGTCTGTGTATCAGATGCAATCTTTCATGCATCCGTGCCTCATAACAGCATAGAATTTTTACAGGAACAAATTTAATATAATCACAATCGCATATAGACAGAAATGCATTTAACACAGTACCTTGGCTTTTCTGGAGCATCTGAAGGATTGCTGCAAAATGGTTCCTGATAAACTGTTTCTGCGAGATCATGATCCAGCAAAGTTGCCATGATTTCTTCACGACTGGGTGGGGACATGAGAGGCTTAAGAATGTGAGCAGTACGAGGTGTAAAGCTTCCATTCTTTGATTGTGAGGGAGAACTGGTTGATCTTGGTGAACTATCTGGAGTTGGAGTTAATGCTTCATTGTTTCTTGAAACATGTAATTCTAAATCCTCAGAAGCTGCATCTATAAGTTCACCATCAGGTGATGACAATAAGGATGTAAAAGAGGTATTAACTGAATCAAGTGGCTGACAGGGTTCAAAAGTGGTTTCTTTTCTAATGTGGCTTTGAATCCAGTCTGAACAGGTTGGCTGAGAAAGGTTAAGAAATCTCTCTTTATTTACTGTATTTCTATTCAATTTGAATTTTTCATTTAAACAGACTTCAGTCTCTTGCGTACAAGAGGTATCGATAAAACTAGATCTAGAAGTTGAAGAATGAATGGTTTTCCTCCATTGACTATGGCAGTGGTTCTCACTATTATCTAGTGAGGTCTTCTCAAAAAGCTCAGGGCTCAGGGAACCAGATCGTATCCATTTATTTGTGCTTGAAGAATGTTGCTTTTCTTCCTCAGACTTTTGGTCATTATAACATAGAAAGTCATTTTCTGTTGTTTGTCCAGAACCAAGATCCTGAACTGCATCACTCAAGAATTTCTGGGGCAAATTTTGATCTGCTGGGACAAATTGGCTTGCAGAATAAAAACTGCAAAATCCACTTTGCCCTATAGTATTAATATCAAAGTTGTAATTGTGGTCTGGAGATAAGCTGTCTTCAAGTGAGTAACAGCTTTCAAAACCAGGGTCTGAAAAAAAAATGGGGCTGTCATCAGATACAGAATGATCAATACGACTAGTCATCGGCTGACTTGAAGATTCCATTTTTGAAAATTTTGCTGTTTTTTCTTTAGGTTTTGTATTCCTGGGAGCACGATATTTTCTTGATGATGCGACTGACCGTGACCTTTTGATGGCTTTATTCTGTTCAAGAGGGCAGGGTATGCCCTTGCTCAGCTGTGGTTTGCCTGGCAACAGCTCCTGTGCAACATTAGCATTCTGAACTTTCTGCTGCCTCTTCTGAAGCAACTCTTTCAAAACAGCCAGACTAGACTGTCCCTCACCAAATGCTGATGGGGCCACTATATTCCTGTTTTTATACTGAGTGATGGGTTTTGGTTGCATGGTTATTTCTGACAGAGGCCTTTGGTTTGTGGTTTCAGGTTTAAAATGTGACATATCCAAAATAAATCCTCTCTGGTTTTGATCGCAATTTAACTGTTTCACTGGACTCTTCAAAGATGTTACAAAACAGTTTTTAGGCAACTGAAGTGGCCCAGGGTTTTCCTCAGATGGCTTAAGAACAGAAGAACAAGGATCAGGATGCTTGGATGCCTCTGGTAAACAAAAAATCTTCTGTTGATTATTGTCTTTACAATGCAAATAGTTAGTGGTATGTAATTGATCCATCTTTGCTGTGTCCAGAGAATCACGAGTTTCATTTAATTTCCCAGCTGGTGGCAAATATGTGATTTGCAAATTTTTTATCTCTTCTGCTTTTGGAGGAGTCTTATCTTTAGAGATGTGTGCTTTCTGTGTTATGTGAGTTGAGTGATTAGATGGATCAAATATGTTTTGAATGAGAGCAGGATCCTTCATTCTGAATATAGCACTCTGAGTCCTGGACCTTTGAGAGCTCATTCTTGGTACTTCCCTTCCAGATGCCACAGGAGTAGATGTGAAAGATGAATGAGGGTCTTCCCGTGGAGCAGGCAAACACTGTGCATGTACAGGCTTATCAATCTCCATCAAGGAGTGAAAACAGCCCGATGAATTACCTTGTGCATCAGCTGAAGGGAGCTGTGCTGACGGCAGATATCCAGCTGAATAGCCAGGAAGAGGACTGTCTTTGCGGATGTGAAGTGGCTGAGAACGGACAGAGTTGTAAGAAGTCTCAGGCAGATCTTGATGCTTCAGCACAAACTTGACATCTGCCGTAGAGCGACCATTTCCTTTTTCATCTTTAAATACAATGCGTTTTCTTGAGGACGCTTTTTCAGCTGTTTTTTGTTTTGTTCTAGGTTTCTTCTTTCCATCATCTAGTGTTTTATCAGCCTGATTAATCTTTTTCTTTTTCTTGGTAGATACAGGGGGGCTAGCAAATTTCTTTTTACATTTCTTTACCTGAGTTTTTGCTCTACTAGTTTTTCCTACACTAGTATTAACAGTCTTGCTGTGGTAGATATTGGGCCCCCTACTAAATAAAGCTTCTCTGTCCAGGTTGGTCAAAATTTCTTCTGCTTTTGGATCAGTGGGAGACCAGCAGCGAGGTGGAGATGTGTTTACTGGGCTTGTGCTTCTCTCAGAAAGAAAACCTAACTTAGACATAACATCACTATAGTTATAGTCACAGTCTTCAGCTTCAGCACTGTAGGAGGGTGAGGGAGGAGAAAGAATTGTGTGAGTCCTTTTTCTGAAAGATAAAGTTCTTTTAATACTTGTACTTCCTGGTTTTTGTGGTTTTCCAGCTTTTTTCTTGGTTGACTTATGTTTTGCTTTCCTTTTGTGACTTTTCTTTGGTGTTAGTGGATAAATAGGATATTTGGTTGCAGGAGAGTCAGGAACTTTTGGCCAAAAGTCCTTTAAAGGTGCAAGCTTTTTATATAAATTCATCTTTTCCTCTGTGAGTACTACTCTTTCCTCACTAGAATCTACTTTCCCCAATTTAACAAGCATATTTTTTCTCCCTCTAAATCTATTGATGATAATATATTTAATAATAACAGGTGGCAATTTTTTAGAAAGTTTTCTACGCTTTCGAGACTTCTGAGACCCATCCAAACTTTCAACACTTCCTATCGGTTGAGGTAGATTAATTTTTGAGTTGTGTGCGACAAAGCTTGATTCACTGTCTTCAGTCTCATAATTTACCTTCCGTTTCGTTCGGAGTGTGTATTTATTCCCACACAGTCCAAATGACTGCTCAGTTTCAAGAGATCCATCTGCAAACTGGCAGTCAGTGTAATTAGCAGTACTTGTAGGCATTTTGTTTTCAAAAGCCTCAAGAGGAACTTGAACTAAGTCACTAGGTAAAGCACTATCCTTATCAGGAATGTTACTACAAGCATTACCTTGTGTATAGCAGCTTTCCTTCACTGATGCAAAATCATTTACGCTTGCAAGCTCCTGGCGATTGATAAAACTATGCTTCTTTTTATTCAGTTTCAACCTGGACTGTTTGTTGCCTTGCTGTAGTTTATATGTCACAGGAGCTAACTTCTGTGGTCGACTGAGACAATTAGAAAGGACAACACTAGGAAAGAACATATAATGTGCTGCTTGTTGACTGAGGCTTGGCTTTTCTGCCTTGTGCTCCTGAAATTCTTCATACCTAATTTTAAGCTTATTAAGGCCACCTTCATCAGTGTTATTTTCAAGTGAATGTACCACAGTTCGACTGCCTCCTGAAGAAGATACCAATTCACAATTTTCTGTAGCTGTTGCTGGAAAAAAACTATTTACACTTGCACTGCTGGATTTTTCATTTACTTCAGAGGACATTTTACCTTTGGAGTGGCTCATATCAGAAAAGTTATATAAGTTTTTATTCAACATGTTGTCACCAATATGGCGGCCCACATGTATAAAAGAGACATCCTTTTCAGCCTTTCTAATGCTAATGTACTTCCTACTAGGTATTGGTCTGTTCACTGATGAAATATCATCTTCATAGTCAAAAATATTATTTCCACATGAAGGAACTGGGAGAGTATCTTTCTTGTTACTCTCTTTGTGAGAGTTTTCTGCATGGGTACTATTGCTGAATGGAGTTGGGTACTTTGCTGAGTAAGTGCTTTCTTTTGTAAGAGAATGGACTGAAAGTTCAGGTCTTGTTTCTGTGTTTGGTTGTGAGAGGTCTTCTACAAAATCTTCATTATTCAAAACATGGTTAGAAAGGGCACTTGTGTGTTTACACTGAAAAGTAATTTTAGCAGAAGATGGGGGTTCTAGTGTAGCAGCATCTTTGTGAAAGATTGAGGTCTTTACAGACATTTTGCTTGTTGCAATGACAGAAGAGTGAGTTCGAGAACTTTCATTATTCAAAGGATTGTCTGAAATGGAAGAAAAGCAATTTTATTCTAGTTTTTCTGTAAAAAAATAACCTAAGGCATTAAAAATTTTAATAGTATTTTCCTGAAAGTTTTGCCATCCAAATCAGAAACAAAACTCCTGCTAATCACGTTACATTTACAATCATGACAACTAGAGACCCTGACTACGTAAGTTGCTTTATCAAAATCACATTGTCAGTACATTTGTCTCAGGCATTTTGTCAGTTATTCCTCAATGGCAGACGTGCATAAAATTGTCAAAGATTTCATGCTGACTTTCTGAAAGAAGGCTTCACAATCAATTTCAGATGACTACACAAAAATAGACTGATTTCTAGAAAAGGTTATACCCTGCTTTGTCCCTGGGAAGTGTGTATACTCACTGGCTCTGAAAAACAAAAAACTTATTTAGATGACCTTCCCCGTGCAGAAAAGTCATTGCACAGAAAGCTAACGTAGTTTATCTTACAACACAGCAAGGGCTTTTTATGAACTGTGCTGTGCACTAAACATAGGTAGTTTCCTGCACTTTTATAAAGCAGAGCAATACAGCACCCATTCAGGTGTTGATGCAAGAAGCTTCCATCGGTTCGTTAGATCCTGTATTCGTATCCATGTACTAACGTTCCCACACAAATTTGAGACCAGCCAGTGCTGTGGTAACCTGTCCTGTGCAGACTCATCACATGGTATCTGTGATGATTTTCATCTCTTTCAGTGATACTTTCACCACATTTATTGCACGGTAAGTATGGACAGGGAGGTGGCAACAAATCAACAAGTGCGTGGTTGCTCATAACCTCGCTGAACAACAAGTAGTTTGACAGTGGTTACATCACTGCAAAGAGGCAGCTACCACAGAGCACCTGGCACACAGAAATTTGTTCATGTGTCCACCGCTTCAGCTGAAATGTTGAAGGGGGATAGGAGTTACGAAACATGCTGTATGACCTGGAAGCATGTGCTGCACACTGATCTATTAGCCTGGGGATTCTTTGGGCCTTTACTCTAAGTGTCAACCAATTTGGGGATTATCTTAGGTTCATGCTGCCGTCAGCTTAGCAATTTATTTGCTGCTGACTGAGAAAAATAAAAGGAAGTCCCAGTCTGTTTCTAATAACATTTTCTAATGCATACACAGTGTCTCTAAGCTGTGAAACACAGCTGGAAGATGCTGCCTATTATTCTTTGAGAGCAGGAGTCCACAGAAAAAATGAGGATGATTAACTGAAAACTCAGAAAATGGGAGTTTGGCAGTGCCGACAAACAGCTAGAAAATACCTGGCTATTCAGATATAAAAACTGAGAAAATATTTGTCAGTCAGTCTGATCACATGGACACAGATGCATGAGTGGATATGCATTTTCTAATTTAGAGGACCTGGACTGAGATCTGTTTTGAATTTACTGTATCTCCTATTAAAAGAAATCAATGTAAAAGTTCACAGTAATAAACTTTCTAAGCTGACGTTCCACATGTGACATTTCACATACTTAAAATATGCTAAAATTTAAACAATTATTAAAGAAATAGTCCCATTAGCCAGCAGCACCTCTTATTACAACAAATTAGAAAGTATGCCAAATAAGGAAATTACCATTGTATATCTGACAAAAGCAAATCATATTAGCAGTACATTAAATCATGTATTAATCCTACCATTATACCTATAAAAGCAAAGGAAAAAGCAAACTATGTTTTAAACACTGAACACAAAAGAATAGCTGTGGTTATCTAGATAATAAGATCATATAGCTCACTTTCTCAACTGAACATTATAATGTGACGTGCAGATTTTCTAATGAAACAAATATTATCTATATATTTGCCTAACCTCAAAGTGTGCATTCTGTTGACTAATGTTATTTGATCAAAGACAGCATGTTATAAAGATGGCAAAAGATGTCTACATATTAATATTTTTTTACCACATTTTGAAAGGCAGTTCCCTCTGCATCAGCTTTGCCACTGCATAGTTTTAACTCATGCAGTCCCAAATGTGAACATGCACTCTGTGGACTGAAATACAGGCCCAAACAAAGGCTATATTTTAGCATTTGTGGCAAATATTTGCAAAGAATCATCTAAATTTACACTGTAATACATTCACTATTTACAGTAATCCTAGGAGGATAAATGATCCTACAAAATCAGTACTTCTAATACCATATTTGGTTTTTTTCATAAAACTAATTAAACCATGTCCTTTGTTTGGATCATTGATACAATAAGAAATGCAGATTCTGGTAATTCATAGAGGGCACTGAGATTAAAATACAGTTGTTTTTTAAGGAGGATGTTAAGGGCCTGCTTCTGCAATCTGTTGAGAACTTTTCCTTCCAATT
>WEKY01052143.1:38112-54281 GCA_013390045.1 Picathartes gymnocephalus | reverse complement strand
TTTTTTTTTTTTTAATTCTTTTTCTAGCAGCTCTTCTGTCTGTTCATACCTGTGCAATGTGGACATCAAAGCAGGTGAATGCTTATGTCAGCACTGCATCCTGCTGAAGCACAGCCCATGGTGCTAGATGGTAGGAAGCTGACCCGAATTTAAACCAAGGCTTCCTTCCTTCCTGTAACCCTTTAGCAAGCTGTCAGGACACATTGCTGGAGGAAGAGCACTACCACCACTACTGTGATTACATTGTGTTAATTGGCTTCAAGCAGTTTATATGAATCAAATCAGAGCTTAAAGTAAACTCTCGGCTCCGAGGGAGCTGGTAATGTGTAGAGCCAGAGTGTTACTGAGCTGATCCTGGCTTTTCCCTAAACATTAGTGAACAACTGTGTAAGAGTTTAGCTAAGTCTGTATGCTTTCATCTTTCAGCCTTGCCCAGTGTCATCTTGAATGAGATCGTGTCCGACAGCAACCCAAGTTCTCGCTTTGACAGGTTCTTGGGAGAGCTGCTGTTGCCTCAGCCTAAGAATATCCTGTCCTGCCTCTCCTTCTGGACCAGCTGTGTTCCAGCTGTGAAGAACGGGTGGCGAGCTGAGCTGGGTGTCAGACACTATTAAAGCTGAAGTGCTGCTGCTGTGTTTGTTTCATGCCCTGTGGAACTTTACCTCACTTACTTCAAGAGTAAAACTGAGCACATTAAATGATTTAGCAGCATGGTGGCCAGCTCAGTAACCTGAGAGAAACACGTTTTCTGAGCAGTCAAAGCATAATGCAGTGTTTAAGCCCTTTTATAGTAATAAAATTCAGTAACTGGCCAGAGTGGTTTTCCTATTAGATACTGAATAATCTGTGGCACAGCACTTTTTTTTGTGTATCCCTTTTGAGTTTTTACACGTCTACTGATGACTGTAGTGTAGGTTTATACAATTGTCACCTGATGCCCTGCTCATGGATTTTTGGCTTGAACTACATCTCAGTCATTGGATGGTGCTACTGATTTTCAAGGGATGTACTTGCAGAGAAGGTAAAAATTCTACAGGAAGGTGATATAAACATTTAGAACCTAAGCATTACGTGCTAGTTTTGGTCAACCTATAGAGATATCCCTTGATGCTTCCTTTGAATGATTTCTGTATCACATCTAAGTACCAGTTTAGGAACACTGACTGTAGATTATTTAAATTCTTATTGTATTCAAAATATTCTTTGCTTAATGTGGAAGAGTTTAGGGAACAGATCTCACAGCTCCTTAAGATATTCTGTGGCATCACTGGTAAAGGACTTTAACAACAAAAAAAAAAACAAAAACAACCAAACAAAAACAAAACAAAACCAAACAAAACCACAAACAACAGAAAATTCAGAAGCAATTGCTTCAAATAACTAATTGGTTCAGAAACCTAAGCACTGTATTGTAAGAATTGTATTGGCTTTCAGAGAGATTTTTGTCCCTAGTTGGTAAAAACCCAGGTAAAGCTATTAGTGAATATTGACCCATGTTGCCCTGGGATATTAGATTTTGTCCAGCTCTAACCCAGCTGTGTTTTACCTCCAGAGGAGACACTACTCACACACTGCATTAGCAGGATGGGGGTTTGAGCAGTCCTTATCTGTACCACTCCTAAGCCAGACAGCTCAGTCCTAGCATCAGCATCCAGAAGCTTTTGGCACCTTACTTATTTCAAGCATGAGAAGAAAAAAGATAAATCAACACAAGTTACATAGAGCAGAAACGAGGCTGTGATTTAATTAATGCACATTTCAGTCTATGAAGTGTGGTTTTATTTAAAAACATGCTTTGAATAAACAGGGAGATCTTAATGCTGCTCAGAAGATCTGAAACCACCGATATCCAGAGATGACTGGGTTCCTTGCATGTGCATCTTTGTAATCCTTAAATATAGTTTACAGAATCTTTCAAACTGTTTGAAAATGTCTCAGTGACTCAAAATATTACTTAACTCACAGTTGAAAGCTTATTACCTCAAGACCTACGGTGAACAAGTGACATAAGTAATACACCCACCTAATAATAATAATTTCACTTATAACTGAAATGTAGCTTTCTCTTCGTAATACAGAAACACAGAAGAGCAACCCAGTACCAGGCTAAATTTCGGCAGTCCAAATATGGTCAGTTCCTGTAGAGGAGATACAGCATTTTCTAATATATTTCTATACACCATGCACTTGTCTTTACTTACTTTTTACTCACTATTACAGGAAAGATTAAAACTACTCATCTTAGGAGACTGACTAAAAGAAATGTCATAACTAATTGATAAAAATATTAACACTTTGACTGAGCAAAATGTAATCATCTGAAATGGAAAGCTAACATCTTACTCAGGCTAATGGCCCCTAGAATTTACATGAATAACTAATCACTGTCTTGCAATTCACCAGATATGCTCTTTTCCTTACCCTCTTGATTCTCATCTGAATATATTTTTCTTAATGTTTATTTAACGCTATCCTCAATAAAATGCAATACAGCACTTTCTGGTATTCCCTAACCAATTAAGCATAATAATTGAATCCCTCTGCTGCCCTTCTTATGTTGTTAATATAAATTCATAATTATCTGACTCCCATCCTATTTAGTGAGCTTTGGATCAGACCATATCTCGTTTTTTCTATTCTGGAACAGATCACTATTTTCCTAATAGGAGAATGTTTTTTCCTATGTTACATTTCTTCTCTGGACATGACCTTTAGGGATTTCACAGACTTCAGTAGCTGTTGTGTGAGACCCCTTGTTCTTTTAAAATCCATAATAAATGCCTGTCACACGTTGCTGCAACGTGGTAATATATTGCCTCTACATTGGGATCAATCAAATCCCAGGCCCTGAGATTCAATACGTCTTCTCTAAAAGATGTGAAATTTGCTGAATAAATTAAGGAGGAAGTCTAAAGTCCTTGTGGACATAAATTAAGAAAACTAGTTGATACACAATGAGGATGAAAATTCTTCATGCGTGTCTAGATAATGAGCTATGTGGTCAGTTAAAAAACATGCACAGCTCCAGGAACACAGGCAGACCTCTGAAGGCCACGCCTAATTTTGGTAATTATAACGTACTCCTTTCCACAGCTGTAATTATGACTCCACTGTGGCATTTCCACCTACCAATTCAGAAATCTCATGTGAGTTCCTGCCACTCCAAGGCACTATTACTTGGTGCTGCATGGTTATTATTTCTACCGGCGTGTATTTTGTGCAAAACGCAACCATGCTGTCGCGGCTCCTGGCTTGAGCTGCCTGGACCTTCTGCAAGGTCTCCGAGTGTCGGAGGGGCTCCGGCCGGCCGGCGAGCGGCCACGGGCTCGCAGCAGGATGTGCAGCAAAGGACAAGATGCAGGCAGGAGGAGTCCCAGAGATCCCACAGGAGGTTTATTGAGCCCGTTCTCCGACGGGTTCCATCGACCAGCACTGAGTTATCTGAACGCTTGCACAGGGTTCTTAAGGCAGGGATAGCAGAGGAGGGGTTTGGGGGCTTGAGCCAACGGGTGCAAAGGGTAGGCGGGGAGAAGGGTGAGCCCGGGGATACAGACAGGGGTACAAACCAACTGGGGTACAGAGAGCAGAGAACAAACTGGAAAGTGTGAGGGGAACAGGGGAAGGGGTGGCCGAGGAGCCGAACACCAATGGGGTAACAGAACTCCGAACAGACTCGTAAAGGGAGAAGGCAGGGACGACGGTGTAGCTCTGGCCCGGGCAGGAATAAATCGATGAGCAGTGATATTCAATAGATGGCTCCGCCATGGGATCGGGCACAGCAGCCTCCTCACTATGTCAGATCTGTTCGGATTTTCTAGTGGAATAAATGGCTTCTCCAGGTAAGGGAGAATTCCTCCATGGCTCTTCCTGGTCTGGCTATTGAATTGTCATTACTTTTTTAAACACTCTTCCGAGTGACAACTTCTCCATTGCTAAATGGAGATAGATAATGCCTGAAGTGGATGCACCTTGAGAGAATTACTTGCCATAGGGTTGGATCTAATAATTTCTCTTATCTTGAACTTTATTTCCTCTGTTTCTGTTCTGTATTTGATCTCATTTGTTTCCAAAGACAGGCAAAAAACCTTATCAGTAATTTACTGAGGGAAAAAGGAATCAGAGAATAAGTGGAAGGTTAGCTAGAAAGAACCAGTTTATTCTGCACAATGGCATACCCAGTTTGGGTGCAAATTATATGGCACTTGAAGTGAATCACTGAAATGTTTTTGCAGGCAGATAAAGCCCCTGATTTTAACCCTGATCCAGCAGTGCTTTTTCATATAATGCTGATAGATGACCATGGCTTGAATTACTCTGCCCAAAGTAAGGCAACATGATCTCTGTGAGTCTAAAATTACCCTTTGGCTGGGCGGTATCAAACTTTTGTCAGAAAAATCCCAGCTGGACTGTGATCACACAACTCTGCTGTGAGGACAGAGGGAGTGTGCTGTGGTGGTGACTGGACTCCAGTGAGGGTCCCTCTGCCCCCTATGAGCTGCACACAAAATACAGACAGGATGTATATTCAGATACAAGCATAGGCATGCATTAGGAAGTATTAACAAAATAAATGATTATTCAGTATCACTAAAAGCAGCAGCATATGGGCCCTTTCATTTTGCTTTTTGTAGGAGTTATTTTTTGGGTTGCTTGAGCTGTTTCTGAAGTTTTTGTTGTTCGTATTTTGGTTTTTATTTTTTCATTTCTTAGAATGAAGTATTTTACTTCAATAGCTGGAAGCAAAATTTCACTTCTGTTATTCTTAGACAGCATTACATGTAGAGGATAAAGCTTGATACAAATCTGCCACCCTAATTTATAAGGCTGTTGGTCTATTTTTTAAAAGTCTGTTGAATAACTTCAGAGTTCACTGTCATGGGAAAAAAAACTTCATTACTGGACATGAATCTATTACATTAGATCACCAGAGCATGACATAATGGGGGAAGGGCCTTTATCTAAAATTTGCAATTAAAGTCTATGTTCTGAGTGGCTGCTGACCTCCACTGCTGAAGAATATTCATGGATGAACAGATTTCAAAGGCAGTAGGGTCTCTTTCAGTAATCTGTCTCAAGTGATTCAGTAACGTGGGGCTGGAAGCATCATCTGGTAAATGTTGTATCCTGACCACAGCTCTTGCAAGAGTGACAGAATCTCTTTCTGAAAATGTCTAGAAGTTCTTATATCAAGATTTAAGGTAGTGACTTCATGTTATTCCAAATGAATGATTCTATTACTTCATTACTGAATTTAAAATACATGCCTTTGCAGTTTATTGGTTGTTCTGAATCTCATTGCCACAGGGATTGTCAGAAATCTCCCACATGAATAATTAACAAATTTCTCTCTTTGAACCATTTATATAAACCATACATTCATTTAGAAGGATAGAGCATAAAGATTTACTTAATGATGATCTCTGCAGACCATGTTATATTTCCCAGCTTGCACACAGAAAAACTACGCTATCTAATCAAGCCATCTAATCTGGATATTTAATCAATAAAGGTAAAGGCCATGATAGTAAATTTCCATAACTTTTTTTTTATTTTTTCCTTACTGAGACTCTGTTTCATTTCTTGGTCTTATATTAGAAATTCTGTGTTTGTGTGTCCTTGTTTGCACACGTAATGAACCAAGAGAGAGGAAAAGAAGTTTTTTATGTATATGTGGATAGGTAGATGAATGACGTGCATAATTGCTTTGAGCAGAGGGTAAGACCAGATGAACCCCAGTGGTCCCTTCCACCCTAAATCATTCTGTTGTTCTATGATTCAATCCATTAATCATTAACAATATTTAAGTGCTTCTCTTTCAACCTTGAATGGATATTTACTACAGCTCTATCAGGTATTGCAATATTCCTTCCTTTCACCTGTTCCTCCATATATGAATCACAGAATCAGAGAATGCTAAACTGGTTTGTGTTGGAAGGGACCTTAAGGATCATGTAGTTCCAACTCCCGTGCCGTGGACAGGGATGTCACTCACAAGATCGCATGGCTCCAGGCACCATCCAGGCTAGCCCTGAACACTTCCAGGACTGGAGAATCCTCAGCCTTTCTGGGAAACCTGTTCCATTGCTTCATCACCCTCTGAGTAAAGGATCTCTTCTTACAGCCAATCTGAACCTGTTCATTCCAGCTTAAAACCACTACCCCTTGTCCTGTCACCATCTGCCAGTAAAAAATGTTTCTGTCCGTCCTTTTTATAAGTTCTCTTCAGCCACTGAAAGAGGCTCTAAATTCTCCCCCGAGGTTTCTTTTCTCTAGGCTGAACACACCCAGCTCTCTGAGCCTGCCTTCATAGGAGAGGTGCTCCAGCCCTTGGAGCATCTTCATATCCTCTTCTGGACCTGCTCTAAGAGGTCCATGTATTTCTTTTGTTGAGGACAGCGGAGCTGGACGCATCACTTCAGGTGAGGTTTCACCTGAGTGAGGCAGAGGGGCAGAATCCCCCTCTCCCCTGCTGCCTGTGCTGGGGATCAGCCCAGCACATGGGGGATTTCAGGGCCAGGGCACATCCAGCTCTCACCCCCTCACAGCCCCACGTCCCTATCACCAGGGCTGCTCTCCATGAGTTCCCCTAGTCTTAATATTTGGGATTGCCTCAACCCTGTTGCAGCACCTTGCTTGGACTTGTTGAACTTCACGAAGTTCTTGTGAACCCATTTTTCAGGTTTGCCCAGGTCCCTCTGGGTGGCATCCCTTCCTTCTGTGGTGTTAGCTGCACATCATTCAGCACAGGAAGACAGTGAAAGGCAAAACTGAACTAAGTTCTGCAGTGCATAGTGGCTCATTTCCTCAGAGCCTTCTTGACAACAGTCACATCTATCCATTTTCAATATTTTGCAAGTCACAACATAAAAATGTGGTTGAGATTTACTGGTTATTGTTAGAGGATGACGTTGACAGTTCACTTGGACAAAGAATCATAGAGGAGTGGATTCTTTTAATTTTTTTTTTTTTTTTTTTTTTTTTTTTTTTTTTCCTTTTTTTTTTTTTTTTTTTTTTACACTTCATGGTTAATGTTGATCTTTCAGAAAAAAATCTATATTAATTTGCTATGGAAGTACAGCTCTTTCTTTCCAAACTCTATTGCCAGAAGCAGAAGAAAACACATATTTCATGTGCGTCCGTTGGTCCTGTGCAGTGTGAATAGGAATGTTTTTTCAGGTTCTAAGTATTTGAATAGGTATGGGATCACACATTACCAGTAGCATAACAGCTACTCTCTGCTGCATGATTTTTTTTTTTTTATTTTCCTCAGTATAGAAGCCAAAATCAATTGCCCTTGTCTCTGCAAAAAATCTGATCCTTAGAAGGCAGAAAAGCTGTTGTGTCCTACTTCTGAAAGACTGGGATGTTGACATGTCAGAAACCGCTTCATAAGAGTGTCTTTCTTATAGGATTAATGACAAACCGTAAAAACATTACTTCAAACAGGAACAATGCATCTCTCTACTAACAGTAAATATTGATATGTGAGTGAAAACATAAGGAAATTGCTAAGAAGATTCTCTGGTTCTCTGGGAAGAGGCTCCGTAGAAAGATATTTTACATAGCACTCATGTGGATGTTTTATACTGCTTGTCCGTGGTTTATTCTTCAGCCTCTGTAGTTCAACACTAATTTTCTGATTTACCATAGCTGGAAGGCATGCAAAATATAGTTACAATACCAAAGTAAATAAAATTTCAGATGATTAATTTCAGGATTTTTTTTTCAAAAAAGCTCCACAAATAAAATGAACAGGAAAAGAAAATAGAAAAAGTTTTCATGGGTCATTTGTTTTAGGAAATCATTGAATGAATTAGAATTTAAATAAAGACTGTGAGATTTGCTCTGGTATAATAGCATGAAATTAAAACCAAGTTTTACCTGTGCTGTTACTAATAGACAATATAGTGAATTACATACTAAATCTGACTCACTTGTCTGTGCAATTAAAATGCAAATGTTCAGGTCATAATATTAGAAGCCAGCTATTTTGGATGTGGCATTCTACGGTTTTCTTGTTGCTGGTGCTAACAATAATTCTTATGGAAAGGTAACATAACTTTAACTACCAACATGTGCCATCCTGAAACAGGGTTTCTTATGTCGTATATGCAAGTTTAAACTGCTGCAATGAAGCACACAATTTTTCTTGGTGGAAGTCTTTGGTTTCTCCAAGCACCACAATTTAAACTATGCCAGTGCCCTCTTTATCCAACCTTGTGGACATATGATTCCAAGTAATGTGCTTCCTTTGATCTTCTTTTTGTTTTATTTGGCTCAATCTTGAATTGGATTTTCAAGGTGTTCTTTGCTTAGCAAAGTGTGAGTGTTAAACACTAAGTGGGACTGTAAACATGATGACAGGCTGAGACAAACTGATCACAAAACAAAAGCAAAATGTATTTCATGGAAATAAAAAAGAGAATACTCTATGTCTGATACATTTTAATTATCAAAAGTATTGATGATCTATAGTAGTCAAAGAATATTTAAATACCGACTAGAACGTACTACTATCTGACATCATATGAGCAATATCAGGAAACCCAGAGGCCTGGCCAGTGTCCACAACTGCTGTCCATCTGTGCTAGTTCCAGCCCACAGGTCAGATGGAATCTGTGCAGCAGAACAGTGAACATTATCTACATAAAAGGCAGCCTGGGATATATATGTTCTCTATTGTCACAGACAGTATTGATAAAGGTAGGTTTTATTACTTCAAAACACTTACAGGAAGAACAGTCTTTTATGCTGGCTTGTCTAGAGAGCCTAGGAATTCCCAGTGTTATCCTTATGGGAGGCTAGAGGTAAGTTTTATTGTTACTGAAGAACATATAGAAGACTTGAAACTGCCAGTTTATTGTGGCCCAAGAACCCTAAAATTGGAAAATAAAGAAAGCTTGTTTTTCGTAGCTGCCAACTTTGAGTTTATTGCCCTCTGAAAGTAAGGGACTGAGTGTATATCAGTTTGTCTCCTGCCCTTGAAGAAAGGGAATTACTCTGTTGGTTTTCATTAGAAGTTTTTTTTGCTTTTTTGTTGGGTTTTCTTTTGTTGTTCGTGTTGTTTTTGTGGCTTTTTTTGTGGGGTTTTTTTGTGGCTTTTTTTGGGTTTTTTGGTGTTTTGGTTTTTGTTTGTTTTGTTTTGGGTTTTTTGTTTGTTTTGTTTTTGGGTTTTTTGGGGTTTTTTTATCTAGACCTACTTGTGGGCTATCATGCCTGCTACTTACAACAGCCTCTTGGGAGAGATAATAAAAGAATGCAGTTATGTTTTATTATTGCTGCATGATATAGGAGGCACCTTGGTATCACCCGAGTGCTTCAGCTTTTCAGACTTTAGAAGTGAAGCTATTCTTTGTCACTCCACTGCTTTAGACAGAAGTAGTAGGGTCAGTGCAGACAACCAAGCTGAAGACTCAATGATCGCTAGACTTCAGAAACTGGGGTGAAAGAAGCTATTGACTCGTGTTTAAAAAAGAAAAGAGAATGGGGCAGGTGGACACGGGCAACAGGTTGGTTCTGACTGTGTTCAGGTTCAGGCCATGCACCACACAGGGGCAGGCAGTCTTGCCTAAATTGAACTGGCAGTTTGGAAAACAGTGTCTCTCCAGAAACATCACCATCTCTCTCGAGTCCAGTGTCTCTTACAACTGGTCAAAGGGAAGTGGCCACTTCTTGCTGCCAGCCACCAACACACCAGGGATTGTTAGCCAGCTGTTCAGAAGGAACACTTATGTTTGGATGAGCCTTCTCTTCCTTTTGGAGACTGACCCATGTGCCACCCTTAATATTTAGAGCCTCTTGAAATACTGGTGTTTCATTTGGTGCAACTTCCCCTAACCACATTGTCGCATTAACCTACACTGGTCATGGACAGCACCCCAGTTCTTTACAAAGCAAAGACAGAGGTAGTCATTAGTTCCCTTCTGCCTCAGATTTCTTCACTTGAATTAAAGTGATTCCCAAGAGCATGGACTAAGCAAAAAGCAATTTCCAGATTGGACAATGAAACTGCATTTACGTGAATAATTGCATGTATCCCAGATCAGTCCCTGATTATGATGCCAGCTGACCTGGGAGGAGCTGCACCTACATCAGTGATTTCTCCCAGGGTCAGGCAGGTGATGGCAGTCAGACTGCCTGTTGGATGTGGCTCTGGTCTTCTGTGGGTGTTCTACTGTGCCCAAAAATAGTTTGGGAAAGTGCCTGTTGGCACAGATTAAAAATGTGTTAGAGACTGTCCTAAAAATTTAGTGTAGAGATAAGTGAATTGCCTGGAAACATTCTTTGACATGTTCAGTTTATTACTCTAGACAACAAAAGCAAAAGTCCAGGGCTTGTCCAAGGCACACACCCTCACACAACAAAGTTGCACTCATCTTCATGAGGCTGCAAATCTTGATACCTCCAGTATGGCAAAGGCTTCCCGTCCATTGCACAGAAACAACACTGGTTCAACAATGGATTATTGGTTTGTGTTATTGGGTTTTTTTAATGCATGTAAATATGACTCCTAAGAGATACAATCTCTCTCCTGTACATGTTCCAACCCCACAGCTTAAAAATGTCTTTGTACCATGATAAGGGAAATCAGCTCTGTAATTGAATCAGTAGGATTACTAAATAAGGAAGAGTTGCTGGACTGAAATAACCCTAGAAATACACCAAGATTTGGTCTTTTGGGAGAAGAAGCTATGAAGTTTTCCTATATGTTTGCTGTGTAGAAAATTGAGTAACCAAGAGAGAAGAGCCTTTTTACGCTGTAAAACCCACATATTTTGTAGGTTGTTCTTCTACCTGTTGGTTTCTCTGGTTCTAGATCCCTGCTGATGGCAAAATAAAAAGTGCTTTTTGTGCAACACATCAGCATGACTGTAGTTAGCTGGGTGTCAAACCCATCAGTTTCCCTGGTCTCTAAGTCCTAAGATGGGAACTCCATATTTTCTTGTCACCCTGTAAGCTCCTTGGTGAGATCTATAGGAGGATCCTGTGGTGGACTCAAAAGCAATTTATTTTTAACTTGATACATGGATTTATTTCCCAAGACCGTGAATTTGCATGGCTGTATGGGAGAGGGGGAGGAGGGGAAGGGACGGGTGGGCAGGGAGAAGAGGGAAGAGAGGGAGTGAAAGAGAGAATGTATGTAAAAGCAAATCTCTTCTTGAGGTACCAAAGCAGATGATAGAATCCTAGAATGGTTTAGGTTGGGAGGGACTTTAAAGATCATGTAGTTCCTACCCTCTGCCATGATCAGGGGCACCTTCCACTAGACCAGGATGATCAGAGCTGCATCCAACCTGGCCTTAACATGTCCAGTGATGGGTCACCCAGAGTTTGTCTGAGTGACCTGTTGCAGAAATACCTGACTATCATATAAAGGCAGGGCTTTGATTCAAACGCATCTTTTATCTTTGACAAAGAAAGACGAGAATTTTTTTTTTTTCTCAACCATCATGAATTACAGTTGCTTTGTAAATGTTACCGAAGAACCACGGCCCTAGTCTGTCTTTAATTTATATTGGTTTTATTAGAAGACTATTCAATATTCTGAAAAGAAAACAATCTTTAGAACTATAAGAAAATAATAAGCCTTGATAGCAGTAAGGTAGGAGAATGTAATTTTCAGTTTATGATCATAAATGCCTCAAAGCTCTTAACAAATATCAAGTAATTTAGCATCAAAACAGACTTGGGAAATAGTTAAGTATTTTTATCTACATGCACATCACAGGAAATTGCAAGAAGAGAGAAGCTAAATCAGAAACTGAAACTGTAGCTGATCCAGGAATATCACCTCTGAAGTCATCTCTGTTTTTCTTTGAGAGGTTAATACTGAATTGACACTAAGCTGAGTATCTTGCCCCTGAGAACTGAAAGAGGAAATTCTATGTGCTTTATTTAGATGCCAGATCACCAGTTCTATGAGTTTCTGGCCTTAAGAGGGCTATCCAGTCCACTAACACAACTACCAAAGCTCCATACATAAATTTAACTGAGCACAGCATTAACCTCTGAAGACTTGTCCATCTTATCTGCCTCCCTCTTTCTATCAAAATGCTCAGGGCAGTGACTCTTCACCTAAGTAGAAAAGTAAAGCTTCGAAGTCTGGCCTTAACTTCCTGCCATCTTGCAAGCTTGGAAATTCACACGTTTTAAAAACAGCTGCAAAAACTTGCCATTTTGTCCAGCAGCAAACTACAGTGCTCGGTGTTGGAAAACACAATAACCATAATGCAGAATCTGTCGAGCACAGTGACACTTGAAGTTCAGTTCACTTGCCTCACAAGGATGTCTGGTGGCATTTGGGATGATGACTGTCATCCTGCCTGGCCTCTTGCTGATGCTTCAGGGGAGAGCAGGGTTTCTGCAGATACTGTGTCATGTTTTTTTAGCTCTCTCCAGCAGATATTCACGTGTGATGGGGGGGAAGAATAGTGAGAAGATGCCTTAATATAACTAACTAAAATGAACTCTTACGGTAATATTTATTTTATACAGCTTAACTAAAATTTCATATTGGAAATCAAACTCTATCCTGGTAACCCAGGCTCAGTTAACAGTTATAAGCACCTTCAGATAATGGTTTATCTAAGCAGGAGCTTTGGATAGGTGAGAGTGATCACTCTCCGAGGTACCTGTGGTATAGTCATATCACCTGTATCAGGATTTTAAGGTAACAGCTAAATTTTAGATATCTGTCCTTCAGTTCTGTGAAGTGAGGTTGTTGCTGCACAGAGCTCTGAGTCTTCCAAGACATTGCAGATAGGAACTTTCCCTATCCACCTATTTCTTCACAGTATTGCTTTAGCACGATCACTTTGTCAAAATATTTTATTTCTTTGAACTTTGCTTTTTGCATTTTTACCAGAGCAATGTTAGTAACACCATAACTCATTTACTTGCAGCTTTGTTCACATAGTGCTGCCAGGTTCCCATCTCCTGACAGTTTGTTTTTTTTTCTCCATGGTGATGCTAGCATTTTCCGTAGCAAATCACAGAATTGTAGAACCATTTAGCTTGGAAAAGATCTCTAAGATCATTGAGTCCAACTATTAACATAACAAAGTCATGTCCACCACTAAATCATGTCCTCAAGCACCACATCCACATGTTTTTTGAACACTTCCAGGGATGGCCTTTGTACCACTTCCCTGGGTAGCCTCTTCAAAATGGTTGACAACACTCTCAGTTAAGAAGTTTTTCTTAATACTCTGTCTAAACCTCCCCTGGTGCAACTTGAGATCATTTCCTCTCCTCCTGTCCCTGTTCCCTGGGAGCAGAGCCTGACCCCCCCTCACTGCCCCTCCTGGCAGGGAGTTGTGCAGAGCCACAAGGTCCCCCCTGAGCCTCCTTTTCTCCAGGCTGAGCCCCTTTCCCAGCTCCCTCAGCTGCTCCTCATAAGATTTGTGCAAAACTACTCTAAGGCACTGGCAGGTAGTATGTTAGTCCCAGGAGTTGGTTGACCAGATTGTGATTCCCAAACCATACTGGCACTGTCAGTGAAAGACTAGTTATTTATATATACCCCAGAGAGTGTGCAGTAAGTGGGGAGAGGATGATGCAGAACGAAGCTTGAGAAACCTGTTACCACCTCAGCCCCAGGACTGCTTCTCGTGAGGTGCCTTGGAGGACCTGGCATGACTAGATGTCACAGAAGCAGACATTTGGGTTGGGAATGGGGGAATGGAATTTGCTAAACTCAGAAGAATTGTGAGAGGAGGAACTGTGGCAACTGTGAGTCATTTTCAGCTGCCTTTGGCAAAATGCTTTTGTTGGGCTGCTGCTGAGGGCTCTGGCAGTGAGATGGGAATAACCACAACTCTTTGGCTACGTGTGAGAGAGAACAAACAGCGTGGAGGTCTCTCTATAAACCCAGACGGAAAAGAGGTGTAGGTCTTTGTGTGTCTTTTTCTTCTTCATCATTGCACATAGCTCTGGAAATTTTTTCTTATCCTGAGAGATAGGATCACCTCTCAAAGGCATAGTTTTCCGATTTGCTTTCCACTGAAATGAGTATTCTGGTTTTCAAGGCATGGAAAACACTTTGTGGGAGCTCAGGAGAGGGAGAAGAGCAGTAGATAAAGGGTGGCAGATAACACTTACAAATCTACATCAACAGAAACACAACGGAGTGTTTATAGAGCTCCTTCTACCTCATTCCAAACTGGTTTTATGTTATAATTAGGAAAATTGAGGAAACACAATAGAAAGGAGTAATGAAAGTCACTTAATAAATCAGTTTTGAAAACAGAAGGGAAACCTACATTTCCATGAGGGGAATGTTCAACCTTGGTTTAAAAATCCGGAAAACTTTCTCAGAAGATATTGAATCATCTGAATGTCACAATTTTAAAGGTCTTCAGAAAATAGATATCAAGAAAAAAAACAAAACAAAACAAACAAACAAACAAAAAAAACCCACCAGAAAACCAAACTTGCATATTGATGATCTATATTTTACACTAATTCAGCATGAGGGGGGGAAAAAAAAAGACAGCTCTTTTGTTCTAGAAGCAGGAGGTAACAAAAGTGCAGAAGTAGTCAAGATGATTTGGGGAATTTTCCTTAATTTCAACCAGGGAATTTGGCCCCTCTACTTACTCAGCAGGTTGCTGTTCCTGTCAGACTCTCCTTGTCATTATTCAAGTACAGCTAAGTATTTCTGACTTCAAAAAAAAAATTAAAAAAGGCTTGGCTTTTTAAGGATCCTAAAATTTGGTCTAGGTATCAATTTGACTTCATATAGCCTTATGGTTTGTGTCAATATTATATAGATTCTTCTCATAATATTCCCCTCAGAGAGAGGATGAACTGACAAGAATGCAAATCTGGAAAAAGAGTAAGAGAAGTCTCTTTTCTTCATCACAGACAAAAAGAGAAAACTGGGATATAGGTTAGTTTAATTGCCCAAAGATGCTTGGTTTAAAAAAAAACCAACCAGCCAAACAAACAAACAAACAAAAGCAAAACCAAACAATTCCCCACCCAAAACAGAAAAAAAACCAAAACAAAAAAACAACAAAAAAAAAAACGAACCCTTCAAGAAAATAATGTTAGATGGGATAGGAAAGACAGGGGGATTTCTTAGGATATCTGCATTGGTTTCCATAATAGGAGAAACCCTTCCCCTCCCATCCTAACTCAATTGATTTTTTTCATGGCTAATTTAAAGGGTTTGCATTAAATACTAAGCATTGATTTCTTCAGCATCTTATTTCTGTTTTGGATCTCAGAACATTTGTACCAACCTTCCCTCTATGAGAAGGACTTGTGCTAATGACTCTCAGCTGCCTTGGCACAAAAGCAAATTAAATTAAAAAAAAAAAAAAAAGGAAAAAAAATCTTCCTGAAAAACTTACTGATTAATTGGGAATTGTGTGGAATGTGTGAAGGACTTCTCTTGTGGAAGCATGTGGGGAAAAAAGGAGTAAGATTCACAATAATTCCACATAAGCTCCCTGATGCAGAAACATAATACGATATTAAAGGATTCTGATAAGTTCACGTATATGTTTAAAACACAGGCACTCATCAAGGCATTCAGACTGGATTCCAACATTGTTTTCACCCAAAATCCATGTAGCCTCCTCCTGGCCCTTTTTACCCTTTCCCACTTAAATCACACTGTGAACTAGACCTCCAGGACAGGTTTGCCCATGCCCCGGTCAGAGCTTGGTCCTGGAGAACTGCAACACCAGCAACATTGTCAAAGCTTCAGGCCCCCTACAGGCAGAGGTCCAGTGATGTATTAGATGCAACCTTTGTTTACCATCTTGTCAATTAATTCACCATTGATTTAGGATAGAAATTGCATCTCATTTGCCGAGCACGCCGAGCATGGATTGATTCGGTATTGTCAGGCTGTATACATTGTCAGCAAACAGGTAACACTCTCTGCCATATTTATATCTCCAAACTCTGTGCTAGCATGTGCCAAGTGTCTATGTGGCTGCAGAGTATAAATATGGATTCAGAAACACCAGGAAAATAAAAATATTAACATAAACTCATTAAGGGGAAATGTTTCATCCCATAATCAGCCTATGTGAAACGTAGTGTGCACTCCCAAGCAGGAAAATAGAGTAAGATTCTAAATATGCACCAACACGTTTTCTTGTTGGAATAACATAGTTGTGCAAATACCTACTGTAGACATTTAGGATTTTTTTTTT
>WEKY01052143.1:14386-38081 GCA_013390045.1 Picathartes gymnocephalus | reverse complement strand
TTTTCTCCTCTCAGTCATGATAGCATCTGTCACTCCAGGGCAAAAACTAGATTAGTGTCCAGACAGGATATCTTGAGATCTGGTGGCTGTAACTTTGCTTCACAGTGCCTGTATTTGATCTCTTTGAACATGTCTAAATTAAAGGAATATGCATATGAATGATCACTGAGTTTGAGTAGCTCCCAGCTGAGGTCATTTTCTTCTGAAAGTACGTGTCAGCATGCATTTTAGTGCTGGAGGAAATGTGCAGTCCATTGAGGGGATGTCGGCCAGCTCCAGGTTCCTGCAGGATGAGATATCATTTAAATTACTCTTTTTGAGCTAGATAATATCCATACCAATTAGGAAGCTGAAGGGTTGCAGTACACAATTTTTATGCAATCTTGCATTGAGCAGTTTACTCTGTGGTTGTGTTTTCACACAAGACCCTGAGTTTGGGGTTACTTTAAAGTTGTAAATTACATTTTTTTCATACTCAGTATATTTTCCTGTGTAGACTTAGAATTTGACTCAGAAAAATCAGAAATTTGCAACAGAGATTTGTAAGAAACCGCTGCCACAGTAGCATAATGCATTGTTTGGGTGCTCAGGGTTGCATGGTCAAGTCAAAGCCACTTTATTTTTCCTTTGTGATTCTCCTTCTTATTCCACCCCAAGTTTTATGATAGCTGGATTTTGTTGTTTCAGCTTATGCTCCGAAGGGTCCAGAGCAAAGGGAGGGTTTCGGTTCTGTTCCTTAAGAAGGAGAAGTGTGGGGAAAAGCAACAAGATGCATCCTGAGAGGAACAAAAGGGATGGCAGCCAGAGGGAGCATTAGGAATAGTCAGGGAATAGATGTCTCAGGCTCTGAGAGCTGTAAATGCCAAGCAGGATCATCGGGTGCTGCTGTGATGGCAACCTCCCTCCCAGAAGTGATGCGAATCACTGCTATTTTTGTGTGAGATTCTGTGAGATCATATGATGGAAAGCCCTGCAGGAAGGTGAGATGCTGTTCATTATTGCCACTGCCTCCTCTCTCAGCTTTTCAATGTGCTCAGCTAATGGCTGCACTAGTCATTATCTTTCCTATATTTCACGATTATTCTATATTACCCCAGTCACAGTCTTCCCTCTATTTCACTATTAAATTAGACTTACTTTTCATTCGAATGTTATTGAAGAAGTTACTGTGTCTAATTGAAGGTTTCTGACTCATTTATGGTAGTTTTAAAAGCTTAATCTTCAGTTTTGAGAGCCTGGATGACCCTGATTACATGAACCATGAGCTACAATATGGCTTTCTGTATTTTCTGTGTCATTAAATGCTCTGATTCATTTCATGGCAGTGTGACATATATCTTTGCACGTCTGTATATATTATGTATATATTCAGCAACATCAACAAAATAAATGTTGAAGCAATGTGCTCAGCTATATATATCATGTACTGCTGCTGTATTCGTCCTACTGTGAGAACTGTGCCATACAAGCCCTTCTAACACAGATAGCTGAGTTAAAAATTCAGTTCCTCAAAAATTCATGTAAGAGATGTTAAATGTGGCTTTGTCTTAGAAGTCATACAAGGTCATCAGATGGTAAAGAAAAGAGAACAGGTAATTAGTTCTATATAATGACTAAAATAATGTTTAGGCACACTTATAATTTAGGACAAGTTCCCAGCATTTTGATACTTTGAGGGGTTGGTCCTGCTAAGTATCTAGAATAAAGAAGTTCTGTTTATCCTGAAAAATCCAATAAGACAAAGAAAAGTCTACTTGAATGATGAAAACTAGTAAATTTTTAGTGTGTGGCATGAAGTGAGTAAATCCTTTGGTTTTTGCAATGAAAAGATTCAGAAGGGTCCTGATCTATATGATTGTGGGGAATATGAATCAAGAGAGGACATTAAGGTCAAAAAAAGTCATACTACGTTTGATATATCTTTGGGTATTTCTACTATCTGTCTATTTTTAAGAATCTTACTGTGAGAAACTTTCACCAACTGCTTTTGTTGTTTATAGTGCATTTATGTAAATGGTGTGCTCTTCCTGGACAAGTTTTTGAAGGCTTTTGGGATATTTTTATTTAAATAATGAATCACAACTATGGAGCCTTTATAAAGATGATAAGAAAATAGTTTGTTTTGGGGGCATGCAGAAGAGTATGGGCAGAGTTCTAAAGGAAATACAGTTCTTCACAACTTGAGCTGGGTGACGAAACTTTAAATGAGCACTGGTCCTTATCAGTGGTCCTGGAGGGGTGATCTCCTGGCCATTCAGTCCAAAGGATGTGTCCAAAAGTCTATACAGGAACAAACTGTAATGGAGCAACACAGATTTTTCTCTTAGTATTTCCTGCTTATAGGAATTACACCTTTCTAACCTTAGAAAAATTACAGTATTTCTCATTTGAGACTACCAGCTAAAACTGGGTCAGTCAGTAGTTAAGACCACAGCCATATTAATAAATGGTTAGATACACCCACAACTGTTCCCCGGCCACTCCACCCTGAAGGCCAATATCCACAGTATTAAACTTTGTTACCCTCTGAAAGAGAGTAACTGCATTCAAATTCCTGATAGTGTGTGGTCCTTTGTGTGTGCTAACTCCTGCACTGTTCCCTGAAATAGTTTGGGAAAATACCAGTTGTGTCAGGCAGATAAAGTACCCTGGGCTGTCCCAACAGGTCCAAGTGGGAGTTTCAGAGCAGGAGAATTTCCTGGTGTGTTTAAACAGAAAGGTATAAATGTGTTGTTCTCTGTGACTTCCGGTTGCTTAATTTGTATCAATTATCTTACAGAAAGTAAATTTTCCTGGCGATTTTTGTGTGATAAAACTAGAATTCTGTTAAATGGTTAAATAACCTTTGCAATACGCTTGACCTCTCAGCTCAGACCATGCCATGGTTCTTTGGAGCTTAGCAGACTTTGTGCTAAAAGTCCTGTTTCTGTACCAAGCCATTTTTCTTTGGTTTGGGTCACTGGTGAAGAGAAGGATTCCACCTCCATGTTTCCCGTTTGAATGCCTACAGTCATCTTCTATCCATCATGACACATTTCAAGGGAGAAGTTAGAAATCTCTCAGCTTTCAAGGACTGACTGACAGGGTAATGAATAAAAACACCTCAAGTTTATCAGGCCAAAAGCAATGCCAGACGAACTGCAGAAGCTGCAATATTTTTTGATATTTTATTGACTGTCATGTCAGGCAGGGAGGTGATCTAAAACTCAGTGTAACACTTACTAAGCTATCTTGAGACTCAATCTCTTTTCTTGATAGAGAGATAATAGGGGGGTGGAGGTGTGCATGTTTATTTCCTTATTTGTTTGTATGGCATTGATCTTTTGATGGGATCCTTGCAGACAGTAACAGGGTCACTAAGGATCCTTGCTCCAGACAGCAGCTTCTAAGTCAAGGTATGAAAGGCTGGCAAGCTTCAAGAGGCTCAGGAATAGGTCAAGGCTGATGTTTCTCAAAAACACTAGTGATTTTGGAAAACCCTTCTAATTCAGCACTTCTAGCTTTGCAGCACCTTCAGTGGCATTTGTTTCGATATTACTGTACACTCACCTTTTGAAAGTCAGATCCCCCTTCTACAGCGGAGCTCTGATGCTTGAAACCACTGCCAATTTTTGAAAATACCTAAAGACGTTAATGCATTATTTAGTACAACAGACTGTGGTTCTTTAATATCTCTAACACCATGGCAATGAAAAGAAGTCGTGAGAGAACTCAGATCAGTGTCTATTTCTTCTCATGATTTTTTTCTCCTCGTTCATACTTTGAGAGGTCTTGAGCAATGGATTTTTTTTGGAAGAAAGGGACCTTAGTGTTACAGAGAAAGTATCATGGACCTTTTTGTTTTATTAAGGGTGTTTTGTGTGCCATCATCATCATGGTTTGTCTGTGAAGCCGAAAAGATTGATGCTCTACTCCCACCATTCTCTCCATAGTGTCTCCATGAAGGAACTGAGATCAATTTGTTTGGCCTGCACAGATAACAAGTGAAGGAGCTCATGGAAATGAAATGATAAAAGTAAAATTACATTGTATGTATATATGTATACACCTATATATAAAAATAACTACAAGGAAATATTTTCAACAATACCTGCAATTTTCCTAGAAAAGCATCACACCATTTAAATAGTGGCTCTTAGAGATGCAAGTCTTCCACAGGCCGGTTGTTCACCCCTTTCCATCAGTGAAAGAGTTCTCAGTCCAAAAGGACTCAATTCAGTGAATAAGGATACTTGTCTCAGGTTTCCAAGAGCATTTTCCAGCATGCAAATTTCCCTCCCCACTCAAAAGGAGGAAGCACCACCTGTCTTAACAGAACAGTTTCTGTATTTGCAACTACCATTTATTTTCAAGCCTTGCTAACCTTTGTGCTGACTCTTAAGAAGCTTGGATAATTTTGAGAACATAATGAGACCATAATATCATAATTGAGACTATAAACTCATAATTTTGAGACCTTAATTGTTATAGTTTGACCTGAGGCATAAAACTGGCTGAAGAATTTCATAAAGTGGCTCCTGAATCAAATTCATCATTTCTACTGTAGAAACAGAGCCCACGGTGATGGTTTGTGCTGCATAAAAACACACACAATGTGCTAATGTGAGAAATACCTAGAGTATCCTTTTTGTTCACCATCCTGTCCCTTGCAAATCCCAAATGATGTTTGCTGTTCCCATGGGCAGTGTGCCATGGCATTCCCCACAGCCCTGGCACCCGTCAGCGCTGCTGGAAGGACTTTTGGCACCCTGCTTCTGTTTCCTTCCAGCCTGCATGCCCAAATATTCCTTGCACAGAGATAAGGATGTACCCAGGGTATGCACTGGGTAATGCCTTTGTGTCCTACTGATAGATTTACCTGGTAGCTTAATTGCCTCATTATAGATACTCAAGGTTGGAAAAAGCTGATGCTACGATTTTACTACTTTCATAATAAATATTACCCACCTAATTTTTTATTTCTTTTCCTCACAAACAGATTTTCTACGTGCAGGTTTTTGCCCTTGGGAAATAGTAATAGTAAAACCAAAAACCTCGCTGTTTTTCATATTCTCTCGCTTTTCATTTCAGCAGGGGGAATGGGAAGGAAGGAAGGGCTGCAGATGGTTCATATTTTCTTGCTTTATTCACCTATCCTTAACAATGTTATTTTCTCCTTTAAATTGCTTAGTACAGGACCACAATGTAACTAAAATAAAATAATTCTTTTATCTTCCTCTGCACAAACCTTGCGGCTATGTGTAAAGAAATCTAGGTAGATATCTACCCTAAAAAAGAATAAACTGAAAAACCTTCACACTATTTCTCCCAAGGCTACTTTTAGCTTAGAGTTGGAGAATTTCTATAGGAAAAACAGGCTGACAGTATAAAAGACTTTTTTTTAGTGTTATTTAATAATGTCTTCCAGTGTCATAATTTGAAGTACCTTTCTTCCCTTAGGCATAAGATCTTCTCTGAAACATTACTCAAGACAGGTTTCTTTTTTCTTCTAAAACTTAGGCTGGAATCAAAACTATTGATGAAGTCTAAAAACTTATAAAAGGCAGTATAGTAATTACTGTGCTGCCTTTTTTCTGCCCTTCAGTACTTGGTAACACTTTAGCTCTGGAAAGAAAACACTTTGACATGATCAATATCCTACTACATTTCCTGCCTTACGAAACTGGTAAAAAACCTTGTCTGATTTGACCCATTACTACTGAGTGCTTCTACCTCCACCCTTCACCCTAACTTCTTAATTCAGCTTTTTTCCTTTCAGTGCTGCTTGGAATGGATCATTTGGTGACCAGTGACGTCAGTTGAATTTCATCCCCTTTATTTTCCCATCTGGAAAACTGCCCATTTGTATAATACAAGTCACAAAGAAACCATATTGTACTCAAATGCAACCATCATCATTGTCAACTGCAATTTAAACGTATAGCTTACAACATTTTAAGAAAAAATTATTTATTTTAAAAAAATTATTAAAAATAATATTTTCCCTGCTTGTTATTAATTTTCAGTAATATCTGAACAACTGTGCACAATGAACAGACTGAGCTGTTTCGGTCACAAGATGAGAAATACAGAAAACTACCCAAGAACTGAATCTTCTTTAAATAACTGAGATGGAATTTTTAGTGTCTTGTCAGAAGGATTCCTCAATCTTGCCTGCATAGTGCAATGTGTAAACTGTAATGAACTTTCTGTAACTGTTCTGTTGCCTGCAACTACTTGAGAATAAGAGAACCCAAACAAACTTTATTAAATCTTAAAAGCTGTGTTAATGCCTGAAAAGGTATTTTGCTTATGTAGTTATGTTACTCCTGGCCATGTTTTCGTATCTGATGTTAGCCCAAAAACATCTGCAGAGGACAGACCAAATCAGTGTGATTGATCTCACAAAGAGATCATCTCTTTGTTTCTACCCAACTATTTCAACTTCCATATTACTCACTCAGCTGAAATTTTTAAACTTTGTTTTCCAGTCCATCAGTTGATTCCCTTAAGCTAATAAGAAATAGTACAAGACTGAGACTCTACTGAAATTCATTTCAGATTCAGGATCTTTAGTCAAAGTGTTTTATTATTTCAGTGGTATATGGCTGTGTGATAGAAAACCAGTCTAAATAGTAATGCTCTTTTTCCATAAACAGCTAACAGCAGTAATGTAATTGTAACATTCACTATTGATATCAATCTGTAGGGAAACTGGGAAAATTAACAGCTGAAACAGGAAAATGATGATACATTAATGTGTCTGTATATGAGCAGAGTGAGAGGTTATTTTGTGCGGGAGTAGCATCAGGCAAGCAGACGTACATCCAGAAGCTGTGGTCCCTTTGTGCTTGACCCTAAGTGCTTCCAAACTCTGGGATCAGTCAGAGCTTCCCTGTGGAAGGAACCTAGCCACAAGTTTCAAGCATCATACTATAAATGGGTTTGGGAAAGGCAGGTTCTGCCTGTCCAGCCTGGTCTCTGATGACCAGGAGCTGCCTGGTGGGTGAGGACGGGCTGTGGTTGTGTCTGCCTGGACTCCAGCACAGCCTTTGACACGTCTCCCACAGCATCTCCTGGAAAAGCTGCAAGCCAGGCCTGGACAGGGTCACTCCTCTCTGGGTCAGGAGCTGGCTGATGTTTGATGTCTTTAGTGGTGACCTGGATGAGGGCATCGAGTCTATCCACAGTAAATTCATGGGGAACATCATGTTGGGTGTGAGTGTGGATCTGCTGGAGGGCAGGAAGGCTCTGCAAGGGCACCTGGACAGGCTGGAGCCATGGGCTGAGGACAGAGGTGTGAGGTTCAACAAGACCAAGCGCCAGGTCCTGCCCTTGTGTCCCACCCAGCCCTGCAGCTCCAGGCTGGGGCAGAGGGGCTGGAATGGGCCCTTTGGGAAAGGCCCTGGGGGTGCTGGTGCCGGGGCTGGACAGGAGCCCAGGGGAGCCCAGGGGAGCCCAGGGGAGCCCAGGGGAGCCCAGGGGAGCCCAGGGGAGCCCAGGGGGGCAGGAGGCCGATGGTCCCCGGGCTGTCCCAGCCAGGGTGTGACACAGCCCCAGGGCAGGGCCTGTCCCCTGTGCCGGCACTGCTGAGGCACCTCCAGTGCTGGGGACAGCTCTGGGCCCCTCAGGACAGGAGAGACACGGAGGGGCTGGAGCGTGTCCAGGGCAGGGAACGGAGCTGGGGAAGGGTCTGGAGCCCCAGGAGGGGCTGAGGGAGCTGGGAAAGGGGCTCAGGCTGGAGAAAAGGAGGCTCAGGGGGGACTTTGTGGCTCTGCACAACTCCCTGCCAGGAGGGGCAGTGAGGGGGGGTCGGGCTCTGCTCCCGGGGAACGGGGACAGGAGGAGAGGACACAGTCTTAAGCTGTGCCAGGAAAGGTTTAGGTAGAACATTAGGAAGAATTTCTCTGCAGAATGGGTGAATTGGTATTGGAATGGGTTACTCAGGGAGGTAGTGGAGTTACTTTCCCTGTAAGTGTTTTAAGGAAAGACTCGACGTGGCACTCAGTGCCGTGGTCTGTTTGACATGGTGGACTTGATCTGAGAGATCTTTTCCAACCTAATTGATTCTGATAAAAAAATTATATAAATTATATAAATATGTATAATGATATGAACAATCCAATATGGACAGAATGGTATCATTACATGAGAATGGTCCATGAGGTTTCTCAGTTCATAAACACCTTGTTGAAACTTGGATGTGAATTTCTTCCTTATGGATGGTAATGCACATCTTGCTGCTCATTCAGGAATTCAAGGTACTCCACAGTGCTAGGCACTGAAGACTTAGTTCATAGGGATTGATAGTCTATTTAAATTCTCATAATTATGGAAGAAAATAATGTAATGAATTACAGGGGTTTAGAGTTAAAAATCAGAAAGCAATGCTGTTAAGAGTTTCTCTTAAAAAGAGGCAATACTGTGATACGGATAAGCATAGCCATTTCATGATTATAGGGACTGAAGCTTCTAGGAAAAGGAGATGAAACAGATGAGAACTTCTGCTATCTGCAAAGTTAACAAAAATACTGGAGCACTTTGAAAGTCTGTTCTTGCAAAATGTCTCCTGAAAAAAAAATCAAAGTGTGGTATTTTATTCCCATCAGCAGTGATCTTGTCGGGAATATGAACTACCACATCCCAGATGAGGATTTATGTTCCTGAAAGGAGCTGTGACCTGGAAAAGGGAGGTTTGGAGCCGTAAGTTGGCTCTTTGGCTTTCACAGAGAAGTCAGAGCCTGTCACTGACTCAACAGCAGCAGCTGGCAATGATGGGGCATCAGGGACCTGGAAGAGGCCCACGTAACTGTGAAGGTTTCTATCAGCTTGGCAGATTTGGAAAAGGAAAGTGATGGAGGCTGCTGACAAAACTCATTAACCCATTAAGCCTGGCTTTTTTTTTTTTTTTTCTTGGTTTCTTTGTAGTGGGATCCCTCCCCCCTCTCCAGTAAATATAGAAAATTTGCATTTGCTGCTGATGTATTATTGAGTTTCACATCCTGTTCAGCATTTTTATAAACTGCAAACAAGACATAATGGTCAACCAGCAATGCCTCATATGATGACACAGTCAATAATGCTAAACAGTGGCTGAATAAACCCCCTGCATTAATCTTGAAGTAATTCACCAAAGAAGAACATCATTATTACCCAAAAAATAAAAAATAAATAGAAAAAAAAATTTTAATTCACCTTAGGATCAAGAAAGATTGGCTTTTTATTCAAGGCTTACTGGTAAAGATTTTTAAATGTTCCCCTTGTAATTTATAAAACCTGACAACCAAATTTTACTCTGAGATTTAAAAAAAAAAAAAAGATGTTGCATAGACTAGGATAGACAGCAGGTTTATCCAGCAAGGACTTCTGTACATCACAAATGGAGAGAGATCTATGGCTGTGGTCTGCTCAGAGAGCAAAGACTGGTCAGCATGGCATGGCAGAGCATGGCATGGCACAGTGTCCCAAGGGTTTCTGTACACAAAATGAGCTAGNTAGAACATTAGGAAGAATTTCTCTGCAGAATGGGTGAATTGGTATTGGAATGGGTTACTCAGGGAGGTAGTGGAGTTACTTTCCCTGTAAGTGTTTTAAGGAAAGACTCGACGTGGCACTCAGTGCCGTGGTCTGTTTGACATGGTGGACTTGATCTGAGAGATCTTTTCCAACCTAATTGATTCTGATAAAAAAATTATATAAATTATATAAATATGTATAATGATATGAACAATCCAATATGGACAGAATGGTATCATTACATGAGAATGGTCCATGAGGTTTCTCAGTTCATAAACACCTTGTTGAAACTTGGATGTGAATTTCTTCCTTATGGATGGTAATGCACATCTTGCTGCTCATTCAGGAATTCAAGGTACTCCACAGTGCTAGGCACTGAAGACTTAGTTCATAGGGATTGATAGTCTATTTAAATTCTCATAATTATGGAAGAAAATAATGTAATGAATTACAGGGGTTTAGAGTTAAAAATCAGAAAGCAATGCTGTTAAGAGTTTCTCTTAAAAAGAGGCAATACTGTGATACGGATAAGCATAGCCATTTCATGATTATAGGGACTGAAGCTTCTAGGAAAAGGAGATGAAACAGATGAGAACTTCTGCTATCTGCAAAGTTAACAAAAATACTGGAGCACTTTGAAAGTCTGTTCTTGCAAAATGTCTCCTGAAAAAAAAATCAAAGTGTGGTATTTTATTCCCATCAGCAGTGATCTTGTCGGGAATATGAACTACCACATCCCAGATGAGGATTTATGTTCCTGAAAGGAGCTGTGACCTGGAAAAGGGAGGTTTGGAGCCGTAAGTTGGCTCTTTGGCTTTCACAGAGAAGTCAGAGCCTGTCACTGACTCAACAGCAGCAGCTGGCAATGATGGGGCATCAGGGACCTGGAAGAGGCCCACGTAACTGTGAAGGTTTCTATCAGCTTGGCAGATTTGGAAAAGGAAAGTGATGGAGGCTGCTGACAAAACTCATTAACCCATTAAGCCTGGCTTTTTTTTTTTTTTTTTTTTTGTTTTTTTTTTGTGGGGTCCCTCCCCCCCCTCCCNGGCTTTTTTTTTTTTTTTTCTTGGTTTCTTTGTAGTGGGATCCCTCCCCCCTCTCCAGTAAATATAGAAAATTTGCATTTGCTGCTGATGTATTATTGAGTTTCACATCCTGTTCAGCATTTTTATAAACTGCAAACAAGACATAATGGTCAACCAGCAATGCCTCATATGATGACACAGTCAATAATGCTAAACAGTGGCTGAATAAACCCCCTGCATTAATCTTGAAGTAATTCACCAAAGAAGAACATCATTATTACCCAAAAAATAAAAAATAAATAGAAAAAAAAATTTTAATTCACCTTAGGATCAAGAAAGATTGGCTTTTTATTCAAGGCTTACTGGTAAAGATTTTTAAATGTTCCCCTTGTAATTTATAAAACCTGACAACCAAATTTTACTCTGAGATTTAAAAAAAAAAAAAAGATGTTGCATAGACTAGGATAGACAGCAGGTTTATCCAGCAAGGACTTCTGTACATCACAAATGGAGAGAGATCTATGGCTGTGGTCTGCTCAGAGAGCAAAGACTGGTCAGCATGGCATGGCAGAGCATGGCATGGCACAGTGTCCCAAGGGTTTCTGTACACAAAATGAGCTAGGGCTGGCATACAATAAAATAAGAATACCTCTTGGTAGAAGGATAAAACTATTGCCCATGAAATGCAAAAATACAATGGCTGTGCTTTATTATAAACCCATGACACATCCAGGCACGCGTGTATTTTCCTAAAGTACTTAAATAAGGCTTCATGCACTTCCACAATGTGTTCAGAGATTGGCTTTTGCTTTGATTTTCACTGAAATGTGACAAACTTCGTTCGCTATGCAGTTCTGCTTCCTATTGCAAATAATTGTCACTTTGGTAACTCTAGCGAGTGATTAAGGCTCAGACTGGGCTGTGTTTTACCTATTTTGCTCATATTTGCCACTACAGCTGCCTCATTTTCGCACAAAAATGTCACCGTTTTGCTTTGTTATCCAAAATGGCTCTATGACAGTTTTGATGCACTTGTTTTAGCCATCGCAGCTGGAATTATGGAAACAGACAATGCATTAGCAAATAACTAAAACCCTGCAATTTTCTGCCTCATGACAGAGTCAGAAATGATAAGAAACCACTATTTACGTTGCATGCCATCAGAACTCTGCAATCAGACAGAAACTGGTAGACGATATTTAGCCTTTGTATTAAAAAACATAGTTTCTCATAAAATCAGACTCTGAGCTCAGTGTTGTCCTTCAGCAAACAGTTGGAAAGCAAACAAGGAAAACAGAAAAAAACCCACAAAAGTTATTTCCGTTATAAGGATTCACAAGGTTTGCTCGAAAGAGAATACAATCAATTAATTTCTTTAGGTTAAAATATTGAACTTATAATGCACAGGATCTGGACAGCAGAATATTTTGATTTTTGCCCTGAGAAAATGTCTGGGACATATCTTCTGTTCCATAGTGGGGAACTGAAGCAAAAAGAAGCAGTACAAATGGCCACAAAAGGCTACTCCAAAGGTCAAAGGGAGAATTACTTTGGAAACTGAAATGCAGTTACTACACACGACTTTTTTGTGGGGGCAAAGAAAGCAGTTTTTTTATTTTCTCTTGTTAAACTCAGTGGGAGAGATCTCAGGACTTTCAAGTGTGTGATGTATTCTAGACACACAAGACCATCCAAGGTGTCCTCATGAGGCCAGCAGGTGTGACACAGCACCTGCTGGTCTTCTGCCTTTTGAAGCAGCAGCTGGAGACTGCTCAGAGCTCTCCAAAAACGGTGCCTAAAAAGGCAGTGGCCTTTTCCTCAAAAGGTAGTGGCCTTTTCTTCAAAGAGACATGGACTGCTTTCTTAGGGGAGGCATCCAGGGCTGGGTTCAGTGTTGACAGAAATGTGTAGGGGGAAAAAAAAAAAGTGAAACTTGGAAGCCTTTTTATTCCTTCCCCAGTTTAAAGGCAGTAAAAGGTAGTTTCTTGGTCAAATGAATGGTTTGTGCTCAACCAGAATAAGATCCTGGGAGAGATCAGTGAAACCCTTTGCACCTGTATTCACAAACATGTTAAATACAAGGGGGTAGATTTTTCTGCTGGGATAAAGTTTTTGACCTTCTGTCTTTTTTGTGTGTCCTTTTTTCCATTTTTTTTCATTTGTTTGTTTTGTTTGTTTTTTGGTTTTTGGGGTTTTTTTTTTTCCTTTTTCACTTTTTTGCTCAGTTTCTTAGAAAGCATTTGCTGCTTGCTTCTAAAGCAGAGCAGAGCTGGACCCACTTCATGTGAGTCATACAATGTATTTTACTAGATATGATTTACTCTCTCTCTCTTTTCCCTGAGTTTGGCAGTGGCATCTAAGAGCACACATCACAAACCCATAATACCTCTTCTTGCCTCTTCAGCCAGAGCTAATATCTCCAACAAAAATCTGTCCTTCGTGCAGCAAGCAAAGAGGCAACAGAGGCAACGAGAGTCTGTGGCAGATCCGCATCATGTATCAGGCTGTGCAGTGCACCAGAAAATACAGCATATTAACTAATGTACTTTATATGACTTTAACTTCACAGTAGGGTTTAATGGTCAATGCTAACAGCTTTATGAGTCTGATTTTGCTTATTGCTCACATAGGAATAACCAGATGTTCTAAAAAAAACCCAACAAAAAATCAGATATAAATAACCTGTTAGGTTAGCCTGGGCTTTTATTAGAGGACAGAAACACAGACCATACTTTTTCTGGATGACAAAAGATTGCTTGTTCCCACGGGGGATCTTTTATAGTGTTATAAATCCTCCAGCTGGCATCCCATTCACTCCATTGTTCAAGTATTTGCTATCTGCTGATGCATTGAGTTTTCTTTTCTTTGTTAATATCTATTAATTTGTGAACTTATTTCCTAGATACCATAGTGGAAGAAGGCCCCTGGTGTCACAGTGCTCAACCACTTGTGTCTGAGAAAAGCAAACCCACATATTCTTTTCTCCTTTAGAAATTGTTTAACTGGGACAGTGAGTATTTTCTGACTAAACCTGTTTTTTCAACACTAGACTTTGGATTTGGGAACATGATTTCCACAGACTCATCAAGGAATTCTCATTATCCATAACTGTCTGAAATACTTCACAAGAGCCATGATCACTGACCTAGGGAGGGGTGCCATGAAAGATGTTCAACATCTAATTTATCTTCTTCATGTTCTTAAACTATGCTCCATGTTGTCCAGATTTATAGGTGGTAGGGATGTGTCTACCTAATAAAGCCATTATTCTAAAATAAGTTCATGAGATGTCTATCCAAACACGTGTGTAAATGACTCTGGAGAAGGATGCTGTCTGTCTGGAACATTCACCAGAAGCTCTTAGACTGTTTTACCTGAGACATTAACTGCAAGTGTGAAAATACCAGTTTTCTCAGTCTGGAGAAATCGCGGCTGCAGTTCTACTGTTCTGAGACATCAGGATCAGACCAGATTAAAGAATAATCAGTGACACTGCCACCACCACCTACTTTGGCTCACTTTTGTTCAGGAGAAAGAAATCCTATTGTCATCCTCACTATTCTGAGCTACCTTTTCCTCCCTGAATTTACCTCTCTTGTCCTTCTTCTTTTGTCCTCAAAACTGCATCCAGGAGCACATTTTCTGTCTCAATTGTATAAGTCCCAGGGAAGGGGTGGAGTACTCCTCCCTGGAGATGTTCAAGGAAGGACTGGACACACACACAAAGTATCAGTGTCAGGGCCATGTTTTCATTTTTTTACTTTTTTTTTTTTTTTTTTTTTTCCCTTTTATTTCATCCCTAATGTTTTCTTTAGTTTTTTTTTTTTTTTAAATTATCTTGGAGGAAATGTGATCTAATAACCTAGAAGTCAGTTAAGAGACAGAAGTTGTTCTGTAACGGTTTTGGCTTTTACAAAAGAGATACAGTTAAATAAATGACTTTTTCAGTGTTTTACTTGTTAAGTTTTTAAGCTGTTCTTTTCTTTTTTTTTCCTTCCTTGTCTGTACACAGGAAGTCAGAAAGCTTTTGCAATGGCAAGAAATTATAAGTAATCACAAGCTAGGAATATCCTGGAGAGGATTTTAGGAAGCCCTACAGTCCCATCTGTCTTGAATCTGCCATACTACATGACCCATGGCTTTTTGTCACGTCCCTGCTTGGCTGGCAGAGGCCTTTTACAAAGACACAGATCTTCGTTACCTCAAAACCTTAGAAGTCACCATTACATGGTATAACAGCAAATAAGTTTTTACTTAACACTTCCCTGAAGTCCAACTTCTCCTTGCCAGCCTAAAGAAAATAGTGCTTTATATCATACTTAAGCCTATTTGATACAATGTGGTGAAAAAAACCAAAAACAGTTTTCTTCAGTAACACAGGAAACATCATTTCAATTGAAAATGTCACACTGAAACATCCAGCATTACCATGTCAAGTCTCTTCGTATTTTTTTCTTTCCACAGTGAACATTAATATTATAGACTCCATTCTGTCTTCTGAGATCCCCTTACAGTGTGGAAATACAGATTTGTGACAGTGATAAGAATAATTTTTTTACTGTATTTATATTTTTTGCCTTCTTTGTTTTGGTTGTGTTCTCTTTGAGGCAGAGGCTATCTCTTATTAGATGATCTAATTGCAAATAATAAAATAATGGCACGTAAATTTGTTCCACTGGTGCTTAACTGTTAATGTGTAAAGTAGTACCTGTAAAATAAGTACTTTAAAAATGTGAATGTTATTTTTTTTTTTCCAGTTATGAAGGAATTCCTGAGAAGATTGTAATATATATGAAGAATTAATTTTGGGAGAATTTTCCATTCAGTGATTTATAAATATTCTACAGCCTCTATATTCTTTATGGAAATCCTTTGCAAATGGGTTTATAACTGGGGGCTAAAAGTGACTCCCAATCCATTCTCATATTAGCTGGGGAATATTAATATACATATATTGCAAAATGATGCCAAAACCATAAAAGAAGAAAAACAAAACTCTGTCTTCCAGATCAGATTTTCAGCAAGCTTTCGATAATCACTTGAATGTTTGGACATCCGTCTGAAGCAAAGCTTTTCTGATGTTTATTCCTCATTAATCACAATCTAGAAATTGGAGCAGTTTGTGTTATCTGTAAAACATATTTCAATTCCTTCTATATGGTTTTCCCCAACTATTCTGCAGCACTGTCAATTCTGAAGGAGGGGAAACAGGAGAAATAGATATGAATTAAGGTTTTGCCCCTAGTTATTCCCTGAAAAGCCATGCAAGCATACACATGTATATATCTATATGCTTATATGTACATACATATATTATTCTGTGCATATGTACATATATATAAGTTCGTGCATATAGTTATTATTTTATACTTGCAAAGAAAGTGATTTCTTTGCAAACATGGATTTCTTCCCTGCCATAGGATGGAGTCAGCGCCTCTGAATGTGAATGAAAGCTTCACTCCCAGCACAGTCTCTGTTGAGGCATTTTTGATCCCAGCCATCCTCTGTACCTAAGCTGGGATGGCCAGGAGCCATGTCTGCCATCTGGCCACCGCTCTGAGGGCTCTGTGTAACAAGCTGCTGGCGCCAGGCCCCTTTCTCGCAGACAGATGTGCACCTTCCACTGACGTTCGAGGCTGGCATCGGCCACCAGCCACAGCAGACAGGTCAGGCACAGAGCTGGCACGAGGAGTGGGACGTTCTCTGAGACACAGAGGTGTGCCCCCGTGGTTTTCTGCACTCGGGAGTAGGTTGAGCAAGGGGGGGATGTCCTGCTAACGCAGGAGCCTTAGGACATGTCACTGAGGAGTCAGCAAAAGGTGTCTGGTTGGCTGCAGGTTTTGCCTCACATTTTGTGTGACAAACAGTTGTCAAATATTGCAAACTCTGGGCCGCTCATCTGAGTGCTGGGTTAAGTTTATCTCACTTCTCCCATTTCCTTGTCAGTTTGCTGAGCCATCACAGACCTGCCTAAGGGATAACCATCAACAGATGGAAGGAGAGTGTGGCAGGGCTTGGCAGTCATGTGCATTGTTTTCTGACTTCCCATTGCAAGTTTTCATGATCTCATTTCCTTATGGCAATGTTTTGCTTCCAAAACCTGATTTCCAGGCTATGTAGGGTTTTCAAGGATTGCTCTCTTATTTTTCTTCTTTTTTTTTTTTCATACTTTTTCTTTTCCCCCCTGGATCCAAGCTCATTCTACATGTCTAGGAAGCGTGAGGGTAAGGAACTGAGCATGTAATTGCCACACACTGTAATCAGAGTATTAAAATTAATTACAATAAACTTGTGGTTCTTCAGCACAAGCTGCTGTAGTGCAGACTTTCAGCTTTAGTTCAAGCAACAGTCTGCCAATCATCTGCCTATCACTCACAGCACTGTGCAAGATTAATGGATACCCTGGACCAAGTCCGTGCTGCACAGTGGAACACGATGAGGAGATCCCTAAACAAACAGTATATCCTTATGCACATGAGAATAAAACGCCTCACCTGAGATTGTGCATTGTAATTGTGTAAAACATGGTGTGTTCTGAGTGACCAGGGATGACTGGCACTGGGCTGAAAGCTCTATAGTGTCTTGGAACACTGTTAGTGCACAGTGGTGTTATATTATATGTATGTAAAGATGATAGGTGGACTCAGAGACCTCAGACTTTTACCCTTTCAATCTAGGAGTGAAAAGAAGTAGTGTGTGCATTTAATTCAACCAGACAAACCCTGGAAAAGCTGAGCTCACTGCTGCACAGCAGCACAGGAGAAATAGTAGGGATGCACAAGCTTGACAAGTTACTCCTGGGAACAAACTCCCAGAAAGTGCTACAAAGCAAAGAAAAGCAAACATACCAGTCCATATGGAATAAGAAAAATCATAAAAAAATACAAAAAATTGAGAGGACAGTCACTGTTGGATGCAAATTGAGAAGGATACTCTTAAGTGCTGACTAGCACAATCACATAAGAAGGTTATTGCAAGCCAAATAAGTGAGATGGATACTTACATGAGCTAGCTATCGGCTCCCTTTCAGATTGCAAAAAAAAAAAAGAGTAAAGGATTCATTTTTGTCTCAGATGGAAAATGCTAACAGTGTTAAGTTACTGGAGAACCCAGAGCAGAGCTGCCCTGTGATAGATGGAGCCTCACAGAGACAGATTTGAGAGAAGCCTGAACACAAACACATAAATCAGGGATTACATCAAGCTGAGATCATGATAAATATGTTCTGAGCATTTCTACTGGGCAAACTTCAGTTTGAGATTTAGGAAGCATGTAACAGACCAGAATTAAAAGACAGCAGCACTGAAAACTCACTGTATCCTCGGGGCATGGAAGGAGAGTTTGTTTTTTCTTCCTTGCTGCTGCCGAAGCACCATGACACGGTGCACAAAGGAGCACTTGCCCTCGGTGCAAGTTGATAGGGATGTGTTTTGTCGGAGCATAGCTGTGCTACATGAAAGTCACAATGAAGCAGGGAGCAGAGTGTTTTTGCCAGTACAGCTGAACCTCAGGAGTGCTGGTGCGGACAGTTTGGATGGGAGGCTGCTGCTCAGCGATGGGATCACTTGGTTCTTCATGCTGAGAAATTAAAATGACAGGCTCCGCATAAGCAGTAGCCAGAAATACCTTCCTCCTGTGGATTTCAATGTGGTATAAAGATATCTAATATTAATTTGTTAACTAACTCATAACCTTCTCTGTCTCTCTTCCAAGCAGCTTCCTAGGTGGTAGTTCTTAGGTAATGTGAAGGAGGGAGAGGAAAATACAGGGAGGGGAAAATAATTCCCAAAGCCCCTTCAGCGGCTGCTTTTCTTGCTTAAGAGAGAGTTGCAGAGTATGAGGAATACTAAAGACATGAACACAGAGAGTGTTCCCAACCTATGAGGCTTTAGTGCAATCTCTGGAATTTAGAGGAATCTCAGGAATCTTTGTCATCTTTCCTTTTCCTGTAGCTTCACTTAATAATGGTCTGGGTTTTTAATAGGCAATGAAAACTGAGACCTTTTTTTTTTTTTTTTTTTTTCTCATTTTAATGGTACTCTATAGTAAATCCACATGCAATTGAGACATCAACAGAGAGAGTTTTATTTGGAGCTCTTTCAGCGCAGAGTGCTTTAAATCAGCCCAGTGAAAGCAGGGTCTAGAGATAACAACACTTCGGGATATTTCCTTGAAGAAAATTCTTATTAGTTTACCTGTTTTCAACTTGAATGAAATATTGGCAGCCTGAAGGGGATTCTCTCAGCAAGATCTCTGGCTGCAAAGAAAAGTTGGTGAAGCCACCGTGCTGGTCCAGGGCTAGCAAGAGAGACTTCTTCAAAACTCAGGCTTTTATGGTGATGGGTGACAGCTCTGCTTCAACTCTGATGCAGTGTAGAGTGGCCTGGCAATGTGCCCCAGATGCCACCTTTGCCCTCTCATTGCTGTCCCTAAATTGAATTGCATTCCATTGAAATTTGATTTCATCACAGAATGGACCAGAAGGAACACTGCAGGAAACAAAAAGCCTGTGACGAATCACAGGAACATTTTTACAAATACACCCACATCCATACCACTCCTCCAGTTCGTATTGACAGAACGTGGAACCAGTCAGTGAGCACACTGGAAGGGATTGAACAGATGGAGAACACTAGATAGATCACCTGGCACAATTTCCAGTTTGGGATTGCTCCCTTAGGTTAATTTTCTAACATGTTGTCCAGTCTTGTATGACTCAATGAGAAGGCAGAAGAAAGAAATCAAGCAGGAAAGCAAAACAAAACAAAACCAAAACAAAAGAAACCCCACAAAACCAACAACGACAACAAAAAAACCACCCAAACCCAAAAACAACAACCAACAACAACAAACCCTAAGAACAGTAGAACAGCAGCAAAAGCAAATCTTTTGGGAATTATTCAAAACGTCCAATAGCAAATAGGAAAGTTCCAACATTTTCTTCTGTAATTTTTGCCAAAACATGTTTTTTTTGCTGAACATTGACTTCATTTTGAATGTATACCCATAATCTGATGTTTATTTAATGAAGATAGATCTAGTCAGAGGGGAAGAAAGAGATGCTGTCCACCATGGCTGATTTCCCAGTTTTCCCATCTACCCAAAATACTTGGAAAAAACTGAAAATCAAAGTTAAAAATAGTGACATCCCAGCCTGAAAGAAATCTTTGTGAAGCCAGTGAACATGAGAATGATACTCATTTGAATGTATGGGTCTTCTTTAGAAAGTGATGAATGTACCTCAGTGTCTTTGGTGATGGGAATGGGAACCTTCACTGTCAGGATGTCTGAACGTAAGGAAGGCAAAAGTTGCAGGCTTTGTTCCAGCTGGCTTTAAGTCGTGTCATGGACTGAACAAACCAGGAACAGTGGTAGAATGGGATCTCCAGAACCTCGAATGTGAGCACTTTCACTGCCTTTAAGGATTTCAGGAAGGCAGAACAAAAAAGAAATTACTTTTTTCTGGACTCCTTCCATGTGTACAAGACCTAAATTGCCATGCAAAGTTGGCTAATTAGGTGCTGCCATAAGTTATGGGAGATCATTCTGAACTTCATAAAGTATCAGTACATCTAAAAGTCATGATTCTTTTTATTTCTTTTTTTTTAATTATCACTTGCTTTTTCTATGCTTTATTCATAACTTTATTAGCAGAGCAAAACATGCTGAATGTCTCAGTAGGACAAGGGAGTAGATAAACTTCTCAGGTGTGTTCGTGGACAAGAAAGTCTGTCATGTTTCTTCAAGCTCCATTCCACTCATCCACTTTTTTGGAAAAGATTGGGAACATGTTCAGTTTTCAGAAGCAGATGTTATCTGCTGAGTGCCAGACCAGCAGTTGGTGGGGGCTTCAGAGAAGACAGGACTCTGCTTCTGCCCAGACAACAGCATATCCTTAAGCGACCCTTTCACATAACTTTGCTGTTCTCAAAGCCCTCTGACTCACTTCTGGGACGGAGTTGAGACTGGCATCTGCAAACCAGGACTTTGAGCAAACCCCAGGCTCAGTAGCAAGCCAGGGATGAGCACGGCTGCTGCCTGCACACACACCCTGCTGTGCAGGGAGAGCGTGGCATAGATGCTCCACATGATGTAATTTTAAAACCTTTGATTGTACCCTTACCTCTTGGAGGCAAGAATGTGTGCAATCATCATCACATGGCATGAATACTAAGGTCAGATGCAATCTCCTGCTGTTAGAGTAGGAGTTGGCTTACTCACAGATCACCTACTTTTCCAGAGCTGATTACAGCAATTACTGGAAAAACCACAGCTCTCTTACAGCCAGGTCCCAAGCATTTTCCTTCTTAAGAAAGCAGGCTGCTAAGGTGCTCCACCTCATCAATTATAATTAGCCATCTCTTTTCTTCCAGTGGTTTGTATAACTGGAAATTTATTAAAGTGCTGAATCATAACGCTAATTGCAAAGTTAATTTTTTCCGGGCAGACTTCTAAGCCACTGGCATTAAAGGAGAATTATTATTATTTTGCCACCCCTGTAACTGGAATGCACCATGCATTATATTCTCTAGGCAACAATGAAATCTATTTGGGAACTTGAGCTGTGTAGTGTTGCTTTACTTTCCCACACATCTGTATCTTTTTATGTCAGACCGAAAGTTCTTAAAGGCAGGGAGCTTGGCTAGGATTATCTAGCGAAAACTTCAATTTATATTGATTCATATCGGTTCACGGTAGACTCTCTAGGGCTTTGGGATTTATTTTCCCTAAGCTAAATTTGTATTTTCCACCATGGAATTTCTTGTCTCAGCAATGTAGTGTCTGAATTATTCTTATTTAACAGACTCGTGCAGTGTGTCCCTCACAAAGGGTAGGTAATGTTGACTCGCTGTGATTGCTGTCATAACTGGATTTCAGAGTACTCTAGTAAATTAAAGGAAGTTAAAGGAAGGTAATTCAAGGCAATGGAATTACTTTGGGCTTTCCTAAATGATTGGGTTTTGAGATACTTGAAGTGTGTCATGACATCACAGAAATTTAGGTCATGATTTTAATGAGGCAGTCCCTGACTGGTATGGGATCACTGTGGGCTGCAATTCCCTGTCCTTAAACACAGAAATTTAAAAATGCAAGTGGAGAAAAAAAGAAAAAAAGGCAAACAAAAAAACCCCCAAAGGTCCTTATGTTTATAATAATAGAGGAGGAAGATATTGTGTGATTTTGTGAATGCTGTAGCTTGACTGTTGCATTGATTGCATCTCTTGCAAAGATGTCATGCCCCAACTCCAGACATTTATTTTCCGATATGTTTTTTCTTTTCCAAATATCCATTGATCTTCATGTAATCTTTCCCCTGCCCCCCAGATACAGTATCTTTTAAGTTCAAAAAGACCTCTTAGATACTTGAGTCCAAGCTTGACCAATCCCTACCTTTTCAACCAGATCAGAGCACTGACTGTTATGTCCAGTGGTTCCTTGGACATCTCCAGGAGTGATGACTTCAGCATGTCCCTGGGCAGTCCTTTCAAATGCTTAGGCACCCTTTCCGTGAACAATTCCTCCTGATGTTCAGCCTGAACCTCCCCTGGCACAGCTTGAGACTATTTCTTCTCCTCCTGTCCCTGTTCCCTGGGAGCAGAGCCCGACCCCCCCTCACTGCCCCTCCTGGCAGGGAGTTGTGCAGAGCCACAAGGTCCCCCCTGAGCCTCCTTTTCTCCAGGCTGAGCCCCTTTCCCAGCTCGCTCAGCCGCTCTTCATAGGACTTATTCTCCAGATCTTTTAGGTGTCTTGTTGGATATCCAATTTTGTGTCAAAGTTTCTATCAAATTACTTTTACAAAACTAGCTTGTTGCTAACTGGGCTATGATTAGACTTGCAGGGGTCTGAAATCTTAGTCCAGCTACTGTCATTAGTTATCTCAACGGTGGCAGGCATATCAGTAGGTGGATCATTAGGTAGACCTACCCAGGCAGCCCTAACTTTGATGAATTATTTTATTACTCTCTGAACCATTCAGATATGAACAAATTCCAGTCTAAAGCTGTGTACAGACCCATCTAAAAGAGAACATATTTTTGCCCAAGCTCATGACTGACTTTTGTCCACAGATGTCTCAGAGATGTCCTGCTTGATGCCTCTAGAGAGGAAGCTTTCATCTGCCTGGATTCAGTGGTAAAAACAGGTACAGTGTCACTAAGACATCAGGACCAGCCCAAGGACAGCTGCCTCCAAGGAGAGATGGATGCTTCGAGGATATGCAGACACATTTTTGCACTGGGATGATCAACTGCTGTCACTAGAGAGCTTTCAGCGTGGAGTTACGTCTTATGCCTGAAACAAAGAGATTTTCATTTTCTCATTCGCTATCTCTAATTACTTTTACACATTCACGTATTTATACATATATTTAATTATTTGCATGCTCAGTCGATTTAATTAATTTGAGTATCTAAGCTGTATTTAGTTTTTGGGCACTGGGTAAAATAGTCTGTAAATCAGTGTTGTGTTTCCCTTGTCAGTTAAAGGGAAGCAGAAGATGTCTGCTGGAGACTCCCAACTTGGAGATCTCTCTCCCAAAAGGCCGAACATCTGAATTAGGAAAAAAGTATCTTTTTCAGATGGGTGCCAAAATGTACCCCATTCTTAGGGGTGCAGGCTGTAGAATTGCAGAGATTCTTCCAGCGTTGGTGGTTTCCAAAGAGCTTTAAGCAAGTCCTTACCCACACGTTTGGTTTGCACTCATGGTTCCCTTCTCCAGTTCTTGATACATTTTAAGATACAAGCGCTGAGAATTTCTTCTGCTCCATCTACAATATACTACTTAAACTGACTTTTCTTCCAGAAGCCAGACAGTTTCTAGTTAAACAAAAGTCCTGAGCAGCTAATGGCTTCAACTGCCACCATTTTATAAAATTGAATACAATTTTTTTATTAAATGATTTGTGGTTATTCAGCAGTGAATAATATTGATTTCTTTCTGTGTCCCTTGCTTGCTCAATTTCTTCCATAATGCTAAATGCATAATCTTTGTTAAACAGGCTTGGCACATCTTGAATTTTTGTTTTTCCATACTTGCTGATATAGTGCTTACAGTTCATCTCTGGAAACTAGATAAAGCTCTGTAAATCCAACTTGGAAATTTTTGCTGTAATGTCTCTGAAGCAATTTCATGATTAGTTACAAATGAGAAATTAAGACAACAAAAAAGAAAACAA